>WYDF02089523.1:0-10924 GCA_009867245.2 Adranes taylori | reverse complement strand
CAAAGCCGCCGCGAAGGCGAGGCAAAATTGTGGCAAAATCGTGGCAAGTCGTGGCAGAGTCGCGCCAAAGTCTTGGCAAAGTCGCTGGATAGTGGCGGGATAGTCGCGGGAAAGGCACGGCAAAGTTGCGGCAAAGTTGCGGCAAAGTTGCGGCAAAGTTACGGAAACGTTGCGGAAACGTTGCGGAAAAGTTGCGGAAAAGTTGCGGGAAATTTGCGGCAAAGTTGCGGCAAAGTTGCGGCAAAGTTGCGGCAAAGTTGCGGCAAAGTTGGGACAATGAAACCATTGGCCGTGGCAGAGCCGCGGCAATGAAACAATACCGCTAGCCGGGGCAAAGCCGAGGCAATTAGACCATGCGGCTGGTCGCGGCAAAGCCTCGGCCACAGGCGACGGTAGTGCGGACAACAGACCTGTCAGCACCGTAGGCAAATACGGTGACCAGGTCGGAGGGCGGAGGGGGGGTATAATATATAAACCAAAGATAGAAATCATTTTAGTTCGGTATAATACGGTATAATACGCTGGTATATATGTACATGTATACATACATATATAGTTTTATTTTCCTATTTTCTTGAGTCGAAACTGAATAAGTTTTAAATATTTAAAAATGTCCGTTAATATAAAAGAGCAAAAAATAAAAGAAGTGTTATTAACTTGGAAGTGAAACATAAAATTATTAAACAACATGACAACAACAGTAAAGATATAAAGTTGTAAAGATATAGCTCATGATCTAAGATTGGTTCGAATTGGAGCCTCGTTAACGAGCAGTTAACGAATCGGCATCTATAAAATCAACAATAATTACCAATAAGTCTTTTCGAAATATTAAAATTAAAGGAAGGGGACGACTATGATCAGACTTTTACTGCAAGCCATGGATGGTTTCAAAATTTTAGGAAACAATCGAATTTAATTTTTATGTAGAAATAAGTGGAAAGGCGGCCAGTGCTGATTATAAAGCTGCTTAAGATTTTGTTATGAAATTCGAGAACTGATTAAAAGAAGAGAATTATTTGAAGGAGCAAATTTTTGATGTGGATGAACCCGCACTTTACGGGAAAGGATGCCTGAACATTCATAAGGAAATAAAGTCCATGCCAGGGTTTAGGGCATTTAAGGATAGAATAAGAATTTTATTAGGTGGAAATATTACTGGTCATAAATTGGAATCGTTTGTCATTCATCGATCGAAAATTCCAAGAGCGTTTAAAGGATTAAATACTAATACGTTACCAGTGCATTACTGCTCAAACAAAAAGGCTTGCATGACACAATGACTGGTTTATAAAGTCTTTGTCCCTGAAGTAAAAGAATATTGCAATCATCAAGATATTCCATATAAGGTAGTTTTACTACTGGATAATGCACTTGGACATCCAACTCTCCTAGACGAATTACATCCGAACATAAAAATTATGTACTTACCACCAAATATCTACACTATTTTACACCGCATTTAAGGCTGTAGCCACATTTTATGCCCATCACCTAAAAATTTCGTTTAGCCAAGCAATGGAGGATCTTTAAAAATCGACAACATTAAAATAGTATTGGTCAAGTTACAGATCAGAAATATAACAAGTGGATGGCAAGAATTGACACCTTCTTGTATGAGCGGAATATGGAAAAAAATTCAAAACGTTTTCAATACTAGTTCGATAATTGAAAAAGAAATTAACTGATTAAATTACAGATCAGATAGTAGAGCTTGGTCAGCAGCTTAATCACAATGTTGACAGAGATGATATAAGCATTCGAAGCGGACAATCTCACGCAGGATATTGAAGAACAATGTACTACATAGGAAGCAGGTGAAAGTAAGGCAAATGATGAAAATAATCTACAAAAAATATTCATCACAAAATAAATGGCTGAAGCTTTTCATCAAGTTAATCATGGACTGGAAAATATAACAAATGTGTTGCTGGAGACAGCTTAATGGATTGCACTTATGCAATAATCCCGGATGAAGAAGATTAACTAACTATTAACTTTATGTATTTTTATTACATACATGTATTTTTTAATTTAAAGAAAGGTTCAATTATGAATTTGATAAAAACAATTTATAATAGCTTTGCTCTATTTTTTTTTTCTTAAGGAATTCTACTTACGACCGACGTAATTGGAGGTATCTCGGTCGTAATTGGAGGAATACCTGTATATCAACTTTTCTACAGCGCGAATGCCACTATATCTTATCGGACGGATTTCTTAATGACACGTAAGAAAAATAAGATTAAATTAACTTTGCTTGCTGGAGATTTATTTCCAAAATATGGAGAAAATTTTGTACATATTTTGTACAAAATAGTCACTTTTACAACAATGGAAAAAATTTTAAACAGAAGATGGTGTCGTTACAGTGCGGGGTGAAGAAAGATGTTACTGTAATCAGATATTCTGACTACAAAACAGAAAAGGATGCAATTGAAAGTAATTCGGAGGTTATCGCGGAGGTAAATTTAGACATAAAACGTAATAATTTATAGAAATTGAAATGAAATTAAATTGCAATAGAACAAGAAGAAAGCAATTAATTTGACACGCACCTGGAGTTAAAAGAAATACCAGAAGTATGAGTTCCTTTACAGAATTTTGGGAATCATATATTTTATACTAAATACGACAAATATAAAATGATCTTTTTGATTATTTTATATTTGACTGAAGTTCTGAAAAACACTCAAATTAATTCATAGAACTGTGAAATAAGAGTGGTACAGATACAACAAGGATTTCTTTAATTAATATAATGAATGATTGCAATAATTTTACTACACTGTTTTAACGTACTGATTATTAGACAATAAAGAAAACTTCCTGATACATTAGCACCAATAGGAGATGTGTTTGATTTATTTATTGCAAAAAATTCAAACTACAGAGGTTATACCAGTAGATGAAAGTGTTTACAGGGCGGTGTGGATTTAAGCAATATTGTAACGTTAAAATTTTTGACATGGAATTGAGTTAGCTTCAACAGGATAATTAAGTTCCACTTCCAGTCAAAACACAGTGATTCAATCGGGACCATGAGACCAATAGCAAGGTTAAGACGTAGTCAGAATTAATTAGATATTATTTGGTGTTTTAATATGTATCATTTAATAAATAATCATCAAGTTAAGGCACATTACTTGATTCAAGGAAAAGATTCAACCTCAATAAAGCAAGTACGGCCCACGAATTAATTACAACCGATTTAATAAAACACATCAAACTTTATTATTATTCTATTAATCAACAAGTAATTTATTTTCCAATCAATTTAAGGGTCTATGAAGTCTTGCCAAATAAGAAAAGAAGTATTGGTTAAGCTTATTTGTATCTTAATTGAAATTCAATTAGCCCGGTATAAATAGAAAAACTATTACGGTCCATGAAATAATAAAACACTAAAGCAACCAAAATAAATACATCTATTCATGCATTGAATTTGATTTAGGATTCAATTTAAAATAAATCATATTTAATTATCTTAAATACGAACCATATATTAATCAAACACATCAAGATTCTAATGTAATCTATTCACAATAAAATAATTTGTTTTGACAAAATTCGAATAAACAAAATAAACACCAACTCTATTAAATAGTGCAGTAGTAAATAAGCGTTAATAAAATACATCCATAAAAGGACATAGTGATCAAAATTAGCGTACGATTTTTAAACTCGATTCATAATTAGTTAGCTTTATATTAAATAATAATTTGTTACACGAAATGCAATTAGCTACTCAGAATCAAATCATAACTTGAGGTGTTCAAATCAGTTGCTTTATAATAAATTAAATTTTCTACTCACATTTATACCTCTGCCATTATTTTCACAAGAAAAATGAATCGAGAAAAATACGCGTACTTTAAAATAACTTTTAAACTGTTCTACTCAACTTCTAATGAAATTTTCGTTTTTTTATTTTCAGTCGACTACCGCGGCACTACTTAAATTATTTTTCCAATTTCTCTTTCTCTAACATATCGGAGCATTAAACTTGTTCACGCAAAAGAACTACTTTCTGTTCCCCTTTGCTAATAATTTCTACTAATTTCTTTCAAGCCGCCAGCAAGGTGATGAAAATATGCGTGTGTCTATTTTTTCTTGATTTCCCTTAGATTATCTATTTGAAATATTTAAAGATCTTTGATCTTTACATTAGAATCCCAAGAAGTGGATACGTATAATATCTTTTGTCGTTACAATATTATGTATATTTAAGCAGATACTTCATTTAAGGGTGTTGTTCTTACTGTGGTTGCTTCATTATATTTCACGAATACAAAAGGACATTTCCTAACTGGTCACTACCTGAACTCGTAATGTATTTTTTAGGAGGATAATTTTAGGAGGATAATTATTGTTAGGTATTATTTGGATTATTATTGAACAGGTTGACTTAACAATTTAGATAAATTATCTGTTACATATGAGGTGGATAGAATTATAGGAGCTATAAGAGAAAAATGGTCACTTAAATATAGCGATGCAGTAGTGGACACCAACATTCATTTTGTGCGGTCACATCCAACTCTGATTACTGATCAAATAAGATCTTTACTAAATATAGATAATTAAGAAAAAAATTTGGCTCCGTGCATAATTAACAATATTTAACAAAAACATCTTAAAACGATTATATCGGAGCAAATTTTCTATGTACTTCAATCATCGCTTCTCATTTGCTTGGCAGCCGGTCAATTCCATTGGGGAAGTCAATTCTACTGGTGATTGTTATTCTCTTTTTCCGAGCCTTTTAATATTTCTTTGGATGAAACCTCAGGCCTTCAACAAACCTTCTTTCTTTGCAGTTTTTGAAGAGAAGTCGCGATTCATCCCCAGGGACGAGATTTCTCAGGAGCGGAATTTGCTCGTTTCGCTGCAGAAATTGGGTCACGTTCGGCTTTGTTGTTGTCGGAGAGTTTATGAGAGAATCATCCAATCAATTTCTATACTTTTTCGAGCTTTTTGAAACGACAAACAGTGATCGAATGGTCCACATTGGAGTCTTCGGCGACATTCTCGTTATCATGTTTCAGTCCTTTCCTTGGCTGTAAAAAGTGCATAGTCGTCGAAATTTGGTGGTCGACATCTTCCTTTTTCATCGACCTCAACCGTTTTTCCATTGGCTTTTGCTGATTGTTTCTTTGCCAAAATGTTTGTTTAGATCGCCAAATAACTGCATTCCAATCTTCTGGTAGTGGTGGAGCATAAGAAGACGAATATGGATACGATTTTCCCTAGGCACTTTCACTAACTGCAAAGAGAGGATTATTTTTATGCAGAAAAAAACGCCAATTTTTAAAAGAAAAAAAAGTCCGTAATAATTATGCATCGACCCTAATTTTCATATATAACTATTTATTTTTTATATTTTTAATTTACTGAAAGCTAAGAATATTGCTAGTTCCAAACAATTTGACTTTTAATATATTATCAACATTTTTTTTACTTCTGTAATCATAGTGAATACAACTAGGAAATGTGAAAGCTCAGTCTACATATAAAAAACGGCTTCTGTTAGGTAATATGTATGATGTACTTTTCAAAGAGGTTTTCTTTTCCGTGCAGGTTGCAAATTATTTTATACTTCACGAACGCTGCATAAAAAAAATACAATTTGCTTTATAATTTCCGAAGCGTAATAGTAAAGAGTTTTGTTTATTCAGTAAATAATTTTCATGAATAATGTAAAAATAATTATAGAAATTACGTTGGTTATTGTACGGTTATTTCTTTTGTAGTCCTATATTGAAGTTTTTCCTAGTTTTATACTAATAAATTGATTGTTGTTAGAAGTGCATTGTATTATGAGTTATTATTAGGTCATTATTCATTTCAGGGGCGTACCGTAGGTAGATCAGTTGGCCATGCGCAAGAAACTTGTTTAATTAAAAATTAAAATACAAAGGTACTACAAGAGCTAAATCGGTATAAATGTGGTGTGGATGGGTTCAAGAAGATGATTAGATATGAGAGGAAATTGATAAGAGACGACAATGATAGCGTGGTTAAATAGGTGTACTTAGATGCGATGAAGGAGATGATTAAAGCGGAAGCATGACTGTGGGACAAGGAGATGGGGAAGATTTTTGAAAGGATTGGATTGTCTACGGATGAAAATGAGGGACAAAAATTATAATATAAATGATGATAGAGCAGATGTAGGATGTAGAAAAGCAAGAACTGAATTTAAGATTAAGGGGAACAAGATTCAACAGTAGGTATGGTTGAGGGTGGAATACTAGAGTACTTGACGCAAGCTTATAAGAGGTAGATTTACTTGATGAGGATCTTGTGCTTTTTCCGCTGTCTACCTCTTTCTCTTAATAATTAGAATTTTATATTGTTTAGATTTTTGGAAATATTGTATTGTGTTTTATTGAATTACTGTATTGTGTTAAATTGATTGTACAAATAAAGATTTTTTCACTACTACTACAAAATTTCAGGACTCTATCTATTGGACCACGTGGCATATATTAGGCTCAAAACTCACAAATTGAAACATGACTGGTGATACGCTGTTTCTTCTAGCTCTTTTTGTACTAGGTTTATTACAAGCAGTCTTATAATTGTCCAAGCTTTAAGCGTCATTTAAATTATAAGAAAACTTTTACATTTCTTTCTTCCGAATGCCTACGTTGTCTTACACTAACTTATACTTTACGCAGGGACGAATTTTTCCACTAGCCACCTCTCGGTGAGTGGGATTGGAATTATGAAAATTTTTGATTCCGTGAATTTGAGTTTTGGAGTTCTTTGTTTACTGTTGCAAACATGTTTCTAGTTGCTCAAAATATTATTGTATTCAATACTTTTTACATTATGTATAAAATAAAGCAGATGCATGTGTATGACGAAACCTTCTGAGGACATGTGCAGTCCAAATTATCAAGCTGCATAATGCAAACATCAGATAGCACCTACAATAAAAAAGCTTTCCAATTTGCAAAAAACAAAATGCTACCCGTATAGTTGTAACTGCTAGGTCTGTATCAGATCTAAGATCAACTGATACAAAATGACGGAAGTATCCATTTAAATTTTTTCCAAACATTTAAAACTCAAAATAGGCAGTTGAAAATTTGTGCGCTTATACAGATTACACACACTTTATTATATTTTATATAGTTTATTACAACTTGGAAAGAACCGTTTTGATCTGATTTAAATATTTGTAATAGAATGGGAGGTTGCTATGCTTAATGTTCTCTAGTACCTCTGGAACCATTACACTATCCTGCGATTATTCTGTTTTTTAACTTTTGATGATTGATTCAAATGTATCTTGGTGTGCTGAACCCGAAAATGACTTTAGTTTCTTACTTAGACAGGAATGAAATAGGTTTGTTTCGTATAAAACGTATTATTTTGCGGCTTATAATAGACGTAATATAATAGAGTATAGAATACAAAGTAAGGTTGCCAAATAAGAAGCGGTTGTAGAAGTAACAGTAAGTTGAATACTTTGTGAAATTGTGTGATTAATTAAAGGGTTATCTATCGGCGGAGAAAACAAATAAAAAAATTGCCGAAACTGGGATTCAGTAATAAAAGGTAATTAGTGGAATAGTATTTAGAGAGCGAACAAAAGGGAAAGGAGATGGGCAAATACTTGGAGCGTTCACAAAGTAGTGGAAGTGTAGGGAGTGGATGCAGTGAGGGGAGCTCAGGAAAAGTAGGGAGGTTAGATAATATGGGATGGAAAATAAAAAAAGGAGGAGCAAAAAAAATGAGTAGACGCTCAATTGGATGATTACGATTTAACAAAGATGGTGAAGGAATTGGTAACAGCAATGAAGTCAGTGATGGAGGAGTTGAGAGACATGAGGAGAGAAACTGAAGTTTGGAACAGTAAGATGGAAGAAAAAGAGGAAGAATGGCGAAGAGAAAAGAGCGAGATGGATAAGAGGATAAGAGGTATGGAACGAGCGAAGGAAGAGATGCGGAAACGGGAAAGGAAGTTAAATATTAGTGGCCAACAGAATGAATTAGGAGGGTGACGAATAATGAAGATAAGTAAATTAATAAAAGAGGAAATTGGAGATACGATGAGATTGGGATGAAAGGGAGTGAATAAGTGTCGAGCAATGTTAGTTATAATGAAAACATGGGAACACAAAATGGCAGTTATGGGCAAAAAATCGATGATGAAAGGTAGGGATGTGTTCATAAAAGATGATTTGACAGAGAAGGAGAAAGAAATACAGAAGTAATGGAGAAAAGAGGGGAGGGGGAATACGGAAGGGTAAAAGTTGCATATAAAAAAGTATGGGTGGGTAATGAAGAATGGATTTGGAACAAGGAAGACGAGGAGGACCAGAGGAGAGGAGGAGTGGAATACGGGTGAGAAAAGGATGGAGAGGCCCACGAATATGGGAAACTAGAGGAGAAGTATGGTGAGATTTTAAGGAGTAGAATGAAAGATGAAGAAGTGACAGTTGGAGGAAAAAAGAGTGATATGAGATGCGCGGAGCAAGCCGGAGGTGTCGATAATGAGGAAGAGGAGTATATCATAGGAAAAGGGGGAAGGTGGGAAGAAAAGGCTATTGAGGGGATAGACGCGGGGATAAATAGAATAAAAAACAAATGTGTGAGTGCAGGAAAGAATGGGTTAAAGGGGACGGAGGGTGGGGGGATACGAAGCAGGATTAAAAAATAAAATAAAACTGGCAGATGTTAAGGAATACATAGGGTCATTCGATGTTGTTAGGCTACTGGAGACTTGGGTGGAATAGGGTAGAATGGGAACTAGTGGAAGAGAGTCTACCCAGTGGGATGATATGGAGAATACAGGGGGCTAAGTGGAAGCATAAGAAGTGGAGAGCGTGTGGGGCATCATTACTGGGGTAAGGATGGGAATTGAGGAGAGACAAGTGGAGAAGTGGAAGTGGGATGGTGCGTGTAGTAGGAGTATTAAGGTCGGGGAAGAATTGATTTTGTTTACGGCAGTGTATGTCAACAAAGAATGGAGCAAATTTATGAGTGAAGTGAGTGAAAGGATGAGGATGGATGGAAAAGGAAGGGACATAATGGTACTTATGGGACACTAGAATGTTAGAATTTTAGATAAAGGAAGAAGATGGTTTGGTAGGGAAGAGGTGTATGTTCAAAGGACAAAGTGGTAAATGGGGATGGAAGGAAATTCTTGGAATGGATAAGTGAAGAGGGATGGTGTGTGGGAAATGGCTATTCGGGAGTGGATTGGGAGAGAAACGTAACATTTTAGGGCCATGGTGGAGGGACAGTGGTGGATTATATGGTGATGAACGAGAAGGCAGGTCATATGTTGGAACATATGATTGTTCGAGAGAGGGTAGAGTCCGATAACTTCCCAATCAAAACAGAATGGAAGGGGAGGACGAATGGTGAGAAGGAGAAGAAGATGCAGGTGGAGGTGCTTGAAGGAGTGGAGAGATACGTATGAAATGGGAAGGTGAAGAGTGACTTGGCTGAAAGATTGAAGAATCTAAGATGGGAGGGAATAAGTAGTCTAGAAGAGATGACTGGCATGGTGGAAAGGGAAATGGATAAGAGGACGGAAAGGTGATGGGGGAAGAGACAGATAGAGGATCATAGTGAGGTGGACGAAGAATGTATAAGGTAGAAAAGATAAGTAAGAGAGATACTTAGAAAGGTAAGGAAGGGGGAGGTGGATTGGGAGGATTATAATCTGGCGAGGCGGGAGTGGATAAAAGAAGATAGGAAGGGACGAGAAATGATGAGGCGGAAGGAGGAAGAGGAGCTAAGTAAAATGAGTAAAGAGAGTGAATTGTGGAGTTATCTGAGAAGAAATGGGAAAGTAGGAAAGAAGAGAGTTAGGTGGAAAATAAGTATAGATGAATGGGGGAATAAATGCAGAAATTAAGGGTTCGCTGTGGAAAATGTTGGAACGGAGGAGAGGATTGAGGATAGAAGGAACGATAAGGTAGTAATGTTGGATGTGAGAATAATAAGTGTTGATGAGGTCAAGACGGATATAAAGAAGATCAAAAAAGATGGGGCGGCGGGTCCGAATAAAATTCCAGTGGATGTATGGAAGTGCTTGAATGAGAATGGAATGGGAGCATTAGTTAGGGGAATGAATAGGATATGGAAAGGAGAAAAAAAGTGCCGAATGAATGGAAAAAAGGAGACATTGTTCCAGAAAGGATGTATAAGGGAGGATGTAGAATGGATGTTAATAATTATAGGGGAGTGACTGTAATGGATGAATTGTATAGGTTGTATGCGAGGGTATTAAACAGAAGGTTGGAAGAGGAGGAGAGATAAGGGAATATTGTCGCGAACGCAGAATGGATTTGTCAGAGCAAGGGGGACTAGCGACAATATTCTAACAGTAAACTATTTAATGAATAGGAAAATAGGGAGGGAAAAAAGTTATATCTTCTGTTTATAGACCTGAAAGCAGCGTTTAGTAGGATTGTAATGGAGAGATTGCGGGAGAGAATGGAGAGGCTAGGTGTTTCGAGTGGAATGGTAAGAATAATAAAAGGATTATATGATGGTACGAAAGTTAGAGCAAAAGTAAGAGGGATGGTATCTGCATGGTTTGGGTCCAAAAGGGGAGTAAAGCAGTGGTGTCCACTAAGCGCTTGCAAATTTAATATATACTTGGCAGATCTGGAACAGGTGCTGGAGAATAGGCAAGCGGGTGGGTTAAAGATTGGAAGGACAGAGATATGGTTTCTTACGTATGCAGATGACATACTATGTATGGCGAGTAGTGGTGAGGAAATGTAGAAAATGATTGGAAGGATAAAAGGGTATTTGGATAGAAGAGAATTGGATATGAATGTGGAGAAAACGAAGGTGATGGTATGCAAGAAAGGAGGGAGAGGCAGGCGAAATGAGAATTTTGAGATAGGAGGAATAAGAATAGAAAGAGTCAAGACATATAGGTACTTAGGAT
>WYDF02089512.1:0-10924 GCA_009867245.2 Adranes taylori | reverse complement strand
ACCTATTAGTAATATATAAAATCAAAAGCGTTCTAGACGGACAGACAGACGGACAAAGCTAGACGTTTATATATAAACGTCTAGCTAGACGTATATTTATTTTTTATATATATTTCTTTAAATTTTGAAGTGTTTCCATGACTTTCATGTCTTGTCTGAAGTGAGCAGAAGTGAGTGAGACAACGAAATGGCATTGGCAAGTGACTTGTCGTTTCGAGCACACTTCAATTCACATTCACAATTTGCAAGAGTAATGTTTCAATAAGAAAGCTTCATTTTAAAACCCTATTAGATTAAAAATGCTGAAGACTAGGTTTCGCCATAAAATACAAAAGTAATAAAGTGTACACAAAGAAAACAACGAAATATATGTTTTGAATGAATCTTTTGTGAACGAATCGTGAATATTTAACAAAATGATGTTTTTTTTTTGGTTTTAATAAAAGAAAATCATATAAACTTCGTTAATTACAGCTGTATCTCTTATATTACGCATAAAACACATGCCAGCAAAATGTCATTAAAAGAAACACACAACGCATACGCACATTATCTAACCAAGAAAAGCGCATCAAATTAAAAGTATCCACGTAACCTGCGAGAACTCATTTCCTGTTGTCATAAATTTTCTTCTCTTCTGAAAACCCAAAACTTTATTTCTACCTCCACTGTTTTACTGTATTTATATATTTATGTGTGAATGTGTTATATATGTATATGTATGTTTGTCATATTCTCAGTTCAACGAACCAAATGTTCGTTTTCTCGACGGCGCAAATATTATTTCTTTTTTCAGTTATTAATAATATTATATAACAACATTCATATGTACGTTTGGGCTTGGCGAATTTCGTTTCAACTATTGCCAAAAAGAATTTTCCACGTAGCTTTCACGCAAGTTTGCACCGCAGGTATGTATGTGACTCTTCATAAAAGCATATGATTTTTTGAAATAATAATTTGTGTGCCTAATGTTGATCAATCATACTTTAGTAATTTTCAAACGTAGAATATACCGGGTGTCTCATATCTCTGGCAATCATTCATATTACGGTCACTATTATAATTACAAAAATCTTTTTCAAATAAAATTCAAACAAAAGTATTGGAACAGAACATAACTTTCTTATTTTAAATAGAACACCCTATATATTATAACATTTTATAAAACTAGGTAAAATTTTAATAGGAGTCTATATACATAACACTACACTTTTAACATAGGGTTACCGACTTATAGCCATTTATATAATAGTTAGAGCGTTTGCAACAAAAATGGAAATTGACGATAATTGTCTTTCCATTATGTACAAAATTTTGTAATTTTGCATTAAAAATTTGCGCTGATGCTTCTAACGTTTTAGTTACTTAGATTTGAGAAAATATACCAAGGCTGTTCAAAAATTTATTTTAGTTTTACAGAAGAATATCGTTCAAATAGTTGCTTATTTTAAATGGAACAGCCTGTATATTATTATGAAATGGAAAGTACCTTTAGCAACGATAATAAATAATATTCAATGTTTATATCTAAACTTAACATTTTTTGAATTATTTCAATTGTAAGGTAATTTCTACTAATTTTTCTCATAAGCCCAAATTAAATAAAAACTATTTTATTTGAAAAAGATTTTTGCAATTATAATAGTGAGCGTAATATGAAGGATTGTCAGAGGTATGGAACACCCGGTATAATTGAATATTACATATTTCGTGGTTAAACCTCCACACTCGCATTATTTAATAGAGTAAAGTATGAAATTAATATTTCTTATTACTTATGTCTCGAAAATATGTTTAGCCCGCCCGGGACTCGAACCCGGACCATTCGATTGCTCTCCCAATTGAGCTAACTGGCACTTATTCGGAAACACAAATAATTTTTAAAATGTATTTGTTTTCCGTATCTATTAAGATAGCCAACTTATATACCAGGATTTGTTTTTGCCACCAGTTTGCTACCGTCGAGTTAAAAAAAATTTCGAGGCACAAGTAATAAGAAATAGTAATTTCATACTTTACTCTATTAAATAATGCCAGTGTGGAGGTTTAACCACGAAACATTCCAATATTCAATTAAACATGCGACCGCCAGCAAAGCGGAAAAGAAATTAATAAAAAAAACATCCAGGAGGCTCCACTTACCAGATGACGAACAGGTGGCCAAAACAAATCCTCATATATAAGTTGCCTATCTAGATACAGGAAACAAATAAATATTAAAAATTATTTGTGGGTTGCAGAAAAAGTGGGTTGGTGTATGTCAGGGGTAGGCAACATAATTTGGACACGTACCACTTAGAAACGTAGGGATTCGAAGGCGGGCCACATAATATTCTTAATAGGAAATACTTATTTTTTTTTTAGATATATGAGAATTTAATTAAATATTTTGGAATAAAAATAGCACGCCATTTGTGTTTACGTCAGGACAGTGAAAAAAGATCAAGGAATATTTTTGAAATTATTATATTTTAAATTTCATGATATATTATTACATGACTTTATATACTATTCTAATTTATATTTGTTACATTTACAGATATAAAAAAAAGCTTTAATAAAGAAACCCTCTAAGAATACTTTAGGCAAATACAATATAAAATTAATACACATGTTTAAAAAACATATTGCATGAATGATGTAAGTTAAATATTAATAATATTAAGGTGACATACATATTAAATGTCATACGTAAAGTATTTCACATAATCAAAACAGCATATGTTAAAACTAGCAAAATTAGCTTGCATTTTTGTTTCATACAAAGTTCATAGAATTTGACATTCATAGAATTTTATCTATAACATTTAAAAATAATGTTCGAGTAGATCGAAATTTTGAAATATTTTACCATGTTAGTAAAATGTGTTGCGGGTCACTTCATAATCACTCACGAAGCACTTTTGGCCCGCACTTTTGGCTCTTGTCGATCCTTGGTCTATGTGATATGAATATATATTTATATATCAATATTTTTAAATAAAATTTTTTAAAAATTTGGTTCTTTTCCTGGAAGCCTTTCAGCGGCTCTGATCTGGATCATCTAAGATCAAAAAGACGAAAAGATTTATTTAATATATTAAAATATCTAGTGAGCGAACGAACGATTTTTCTAAATATTGATTTGGGACAAAATGGCGGGCATTCAAAGTTAAAGTTTCGATTTTCGATGAAAATATCGCTCTATTTTCTTCAAGAAAAAAAACTATGCATCAAAAAAAAAATCTAGCTTATTATATCGCAAATAAATATGGAAATGAATCCATGCAGTAGTTTTCGAGATATCTTGATCGGCGATTTTGAAAATGCGGTTTCGAGAAAAACGCGTTAAGTTTCAGGACAGGCGTGCACTTAATTTTGATGTAAATTTTCCAAATTATATGGAGCCATCTATCTATTCCAGGACTATATTGTACATTTTCCGAAGAGGTTGTAGCCTCCAAAATATACAGTTGGTGCTGCCTATGAAGCTTCTTTCTTCCGTGTCGCGCGCGACGTTCGGCCATCTCAATGCGACTGCATCCTCTATCGCCGCCGATTTTCCATGAAAGTTGTTTATATCTCTCAGTGTTATTTTGATTAAAACCACCAACCTATCTTTCTAATAATTCCTGTTTGCTAAGGTCTTCCTGTTGCAGTGTATTGGTAATAATGTGGCCCATATCACATTTCTCATTTTGTATACTGAGTCACAATTTCAATGTACAGCTCAACCATAATAAACTCAATTTATCAATCATTTTGCCAGTCAGTTTATCTTTCCCTCCGAGCCCTTTGGTTTTCGTTTTCCATTCAGGCAATCGAAGTCCGATTCTTTTTGAGAAAAGTCGGCTGAATGGGTGAAATCATTTCTTAGTGACCGATCACAGGTGGTGGCATGTAGACAATTTGGAAGTGACTTCAGAAGAAAGATTTATCAAAGGCGGGGTACCTCAAGGCTCTGTTCTTGGTCCAACACTTTTCATTATCTTGCCTTGTAAATGGCCTTGAGCAGCGTATAGCCGGTGACAGTAAATACACAATTTGTGAGCTAGGCTGACGATTTAAGTTTTCTTAACATTACTGGTTCGATTAAGGAGGCTCTTGAGGAATGTGCAACGGTCTTTAAAGCAACAATAGATTGGTCCTTGAATAGTGGTCTTTCTATACATTAAAAAAAATCTGTTATGGTCCATTTCAGAACAGTAAACTTTTCGACGGCTAAATCCTCCCCGATAAGCACTCCACAACTGGAGAAGTGTACCAAACTGTTAGGGGTGTTAGAGGTATTGACTCCGATATGCGCTGGTTCTCACAGGTGAAATACTTATGTAAAAGAGAATCTAAAATTGTGTATGCCTTAAATGTAGCGTCATACTATTGTAACCAACCAATTCTGATACAGATGTATTTCAGATATTTCTACTCTATTTTAAATCACGTTATACTTGTGTGGAGAAATGGTACACGTGTGATCGAATATTTCGTATGCAAAAACGAGCAATAAGAATTATTTTTAATCTTGGCCGGCGTGAAAGCTTTAAACAAATTTTTAAACAACAAAAAATGTTAACTTTTTATGGTCTGCATATATACAGGCTGTCCCACTAAGGCTGGCCAGCGGTTTTATCTCAGAAACTGTAATACTTAGAGTTTTGGGAAAAAATATTTATGACTAAAGTTGCCAAGAGAAATCTCTGGAAAACATTTTGAAGTTCTGGATTTCAACAATAGAGATTGTTCTCGAAACTGTCCGGCCTTTCCGCATATGTAACACACTGCACCTTGTGTGGCAATACGTCTTCTTATTCTCTTACCATTGGTCTTTTTTTTGCCGGTGGTTGATATCTTTGTATTATCAGTCGTTCTCTCATCGGGGCTTCTCTAGCTGGTGGTTGATACTTCTGTTCTACGAGTCGTTCCCTTCGAGGTGCTTCTTTCGCCTGTTTTTGAAATTGTTGTCCGAGTCCGACTTTATTTATCCTCCGTAGTTCATTTCTTAACAATTTGTACTCTACTACTTGCTCTAACAATTCATTCAAATTCCAAATGTCGGCTCTTCTAATCATAAGTCTAAATTGTGCCTGCAAATTTCGGTAAATCCAATGTAGCTTCTCTGGTGCATCCTTCCGTGTCTTCTAATTAATGTTTGTATATCCGTGATGTACGTCTTCACTGACTCGTTCTCCCGGTGTAGTCTTCACGCCATCTCAGCTTCTAGATTCACGTGGTAGTTCACAGGAAAATTCGACCTTTGGAAATCTTCAACAAACGTGTCCCAACAATTGTTCCATCGATTTCGGTTATTGCGTAACCACATTAAAGCTGATCTTCTCATTAAGTCAGGTAAAGCAGCCAATAAAGTTCTTTCCTATATGATGCCGTTCCTTGTATTCTTCTAATCCCTCTAGAATGTTCCATTTATAAATCTTCAAATCTTCAGCTCGACGGTAGTCTCTCACAGGTTCCATATTCTCTCTCCTAGCAGGTACATTCAAACTATATCTGCAGCTCCAGCATCTTCATTCCTATCATCATCTGAACGAGGTGTAGCTGTTCTTTCTTGGTTCTACATTCGCGAAATATTCTTGCAAATGTTGACTCAATCGTTTTCTCAACTCATCCAAAGTTCCCGCGGCGTCTAATTGAAATCGTTCCAATTCAATGATGATTTCCGGTTTGTGTAGTCTATAAATCTATCCTATACGATCAGCAGGTCCAGCCGCCTATTTTGCTAAGTCTCCTTCATTTCCCGACATTGTTTCTTTCTTCCTTTTCACTTTCCGGTATTTTCTTTCTTCCTTCTTATTGTTGTATTCCCTTTGGAAGTCCGATTGTTTTCAATGTGGCGCAATCTTCTGGAATTGTCGCTTCTCTTCTACTTTACTCGTAAGAACTTACAGTCCCTGCTCTCCTATTCGCAAGAACTTATAGTTCCTGCTCGGGCGCCAAAACTATAACGACATCGACGCCCCTCTGTTCGGACGTCAAAACATGTGACGTACTAACATCTATCTATCTACATATCTCTTATAGATATATATGCTAAACGGAACTCCCACTCGCGACGCCGCTAATGGGGAGCCTTAGCGTCTGTCACAATAATGGCACAACTAAATAGTTTACTACCTCGGTCTTCAGGAAGTTGCTTCGGGCGCCAGGTCAGTTTATAGTGAGACCGCACTTTGAACTGATGTTGTTTTTCGTTGGTACTCAGTTACTACTGAGGGCTTAGGTAGCTTCGAGTCTTCTGAGTTGTCCAGAGGTTCTCGTTCTTTCTATAGGGTATCTGTGAGTAAACTATCTGTAACGTAACTGTATCTGTAAATCACTTTCGAGAAAGTTGCCGTTTTTGTTTCTTGTCAAAAGACTAAAATTGTCTAAAGTTACTAACATTGGTCAACAATTTTGGGGGAGGGGGGTTCAAATCCCAAACCCCCCTTGGGTGTGCCAGTGCGCTATAGAAGAAGACATTATAATTATTCAACGAAACTATGACATTAAACGTAAAGAAAATTATTCAATTCAGTATTGTTTTGTTATTTCATAGCACGCTTGTTATTTGAAAGTTGCCTTCAATATTGTTATTAGTGTTGTGTTCACTCTGCCGCAAGTCACACTACCATTAAAATATTTTTTCGTGTATATCACCTACTAAAAAGTTGAGATCCCTTAAACAAGATTCAATTACTTTAAGATCAATAATTACATGTTATGTTTTGCATATTTCAATGTATTTTTTTTATCATTCAATTGTAACAAACACGAAGCAAATTTGGTGATAACTCTAGAACAAATAATGATATCGACATGCGATTTTTAGGAAAATTTGTGGATTTATGTAACTCTTTATGTAACTTGATGCGCCAAGTTTTAGTCCAGGTATTGATTCTATTAATGGAGGTTTGAACTTTCTCCGCATCCTCTTAATTATTTTTTCCAAAACTCATCGGTTGTGTCATCGGCAAATGTTGCTCTTGTGTCATATTCAAGAGTGGGGATGTCTCTGGTATATAATAAATAGAGTAATGGACCTAGTACACTACCTTATGGCACTCCTGCTCTGATGTTTTTTAATTCAGAATAAGCATCCTCTTACTTATTTCTAAAGTACCTTTCTGATAAATAATATAGTAAGATTTGCGCATGTTGTCTCGGCAGAAATAAGTTCAGTTTATAGGACAAGCCTTCATGCCAAACTTTGTCCAATGCCTGCATCACATCCACGAAAACTGTGGAGCAGACTTCTCTTTCTTCTAAAGATATTTCAATTATGTTGATGATCCATTAGTCGAGTGTCTCTCTAAAACCGAATTAATAACACGGAATCAAATGTTTTTCATCAATTATAGGTTTTAATCACTTGAGGAGCAGTTTTTCATATAACTTCGAAATAATCGGTAACAGCAATATCGGTCTATATGATGCAAAGTTTTGAGGGGATTTCTCTAGCTTGGGAATCATGATAACTTCCGCAACTTTCCACATCTTCGGAACACCCGTCAGTCTGAAGAATCTATTTATGAGATTGGTAAGTTTTAGTATAGCATCGGCAGTTGTTTCAAAACTACGCCAGTGATTAAGTCAAATGCACTCTAGATGTTCTGCAAATATGTACGCTTTTTGGATATTTTTTCGGATCCAAACTTCCATCCGTATTTCGAATTGGGCGTTATGTACTAGGGTTGAACAACGATTAAAGAGCTGAATCCGCGCAATAAAAATGAAGCAATTGAGGATTACTTAGAACTAACTAATGACAAAAAAAGCAGGCTACTCAGTTGGAAGACTACTAAGTGACAGTAGTCTTCCAAAGTGAGTAGTCTGTTTTTTTGTCACTAGTTAGTTCTCTTAACTAATCCTCAATTGCTTCATTTTTATTGCACTGGATTTAGCGCTATAATCGTTGTTCAAAGCTGTTTTATCACTGGTCTGCTGCGATTTTCGTCGGAGCTTCTAATCTCTTTGGGTATACACGGGAGTGTATACCCACGTTCATTCCATGGGTATACACGGGAGTGCCGTCACATGGTGTTCGTTGAATATTCCTAAGAAATAGCTCAGTTTCGTCATCTAGCTGGTCTTCTGTTCTAAGTGGAACTGATATTTCAATCATTTCTTCAAGTTTAGTTTTGAAGCTTCGCCAATCTGTTTTCTTCTTAATTATGTTTTAGAATTACACTATCGCTCAGTGTTAGAAGTATCGGAGAGTGATCAGAATTCATATCCCATGTTTCTTCAACATGAATGTAATTTGATGAAAGATTTCTGATTACAAAAATATCTATGAGGTCTAACAATTGTTCTAACAATCTGGTTCCCCAGTGTATGTGCTTTCCATTAAAATCATCTCCAATGGTGGATTTGTTTCCTTGCTTGTTGAAAAAATCTAAATATTGCTCTTTCTTTATGATATGTTCCGGTGGACAATAAATTGATGTTATCCAATTTCCTGATGGTGTATGATGGTTTCCTTTATGATAACTGCACTTTCTCCTTGTGTTGTGTAGTCCGGGTGAATTGTATGGTTTAAATTTGATGTATGACTTTCGTGAAATGAGTTTTAAAAATGAGGCATACATCAAGACCTACTTACAAAAAAATTATTTCTTTGTTCAATATCATTCCAATGTGTGTAACTCAATTTGATTACCACATAAAACCTAAAAGTGATTAATTTTTAACACAACGTTATGTTTGCGACATATTTCGATTGATTCAACCATTTCCAAGCTATTTTTAGTTCAACCGAATGATTTTATTTTGAAATGTTCTTTCTATTATTACGTAACATCTTGCTATACTTCATACGGATGCGTTGTCGTATTCTTTTGGTATATTGGTAGGAAGTACCGAATCGTTTTAGGGTGAATAAAAATAGATATAGCGTACACCTAAAAACACAATACATATTCTCTTCATTACTTCTTTTCCGTTGTTGTACGATGAGATAAATTTAATGTAATAGGTTCGAAATGGAAGATCAATAGAACTTGTATGACGTGTATTTTTATAGCACCGAATCATTAAAGGAAGGATTCATTTCCTTTATGCGATATAAAGGCTGATCTCATGTTTTGTCCAAAGCTCTTTTAAAATAAGAATGAAAAATAATTCAACAACTGGAATGTGGATATAATTTCCATTCAGCTTAATTAAGAACTTGCACTAGTGCGGTTTCAACAGTCCTGTAAAAAAAAGGATGCATACGAGGGATGTCATTTTAATTTTGTATATAGCTTTAACAAAAAGCAATAGTTTAAATTTCAATCCTTTACTGTTTTTCAAATTACTTGCCACCATTGTCGATGCACGTTTGCATTCGCCCAAACCAATTGTTAAAGCACTTATTCCACTCTTCAATGGGTATGCTCGAAATGATCATTTGGAAAGCTTCGACTGCATCTTCAGGAGATTGAAAGAATTGACCACGCAGTGCATTTTTGATGGCGGGAAATCTAAAAAAATCGTTGGGACTTACCTCGCCAGCATGGGACAGCGTGAGCACTCGCATTGCCGTGGTGACGAATGATCCAACGCTGTGTGTTGTTTTTTCGCAGCTCGGAAATGATATCTGGCAAATAAATGGTTGTGTACCAATTAGCAGTTACCGTCCTTCAGTTTTGTAAAGGAATTGTAGCCACATGTCCGAATTTTGATACAAAAGTTGCGACCATATTTTTCAACACACTGCGAGAATGGATGACTTTAGTTGGATTCTCCTCATCTTGAAACACCCAAACAGTTGACTGACGTTTATTCTCGGGTTCATAAGAATAAATTCTAGACTCTTCACCACTGACGATTCTGTACACATTTTTGGAGCGGCCTCTGTTGAAACGATTCAGAATTCTTCGGCACCAACTGGCACGAGCCGCAATTTATTCCTCGGTCTATAGATGGGGGATTCAATGAGAAACTAATTTTTTCAGGCCCAATTCATTATGTAAAATCTTTTGGATTGAGGTCTTAGGAATGCCCAAGGAGCTCTCGACCTCCCAGTATTCATTAATCAATCTCGCGCACAGCATTAGCGTTTTCCTGGGTGACTGCTGATTTTGGTGGACCTGGCCTAAGATCATCGCTGACATTTGTGCGTCCACGTTTGAGTTCAGAGTACCAGCGAGAAATTGTCAATTTATGTGGTGCTTCATTACCAAAAGCAGGACCAACTCGGCAAAACATTGTTATAGCGATAAACTTCTTCGAAAGTTGTAAAAAAATATTGCTCGGAAATGCTCTCGATTCAGTTCCATCTTTCTGAACGCCTTACTAACTTTAAAAATTCACTGTGACTAAACCACTTGTATTTAGACGAAATTTTCAACATGTATCAATATAATACTTAGGTTAATTTCAGTACTATATGTTTTGTTACTTGTGCCCTTGATGTCGCTATATGCAAACTTTAAATATTAGAAAATAAATTTTACATCTACAACTTGGTGTACTTCTAAACATTCGCAATATTCCATTAATCTCCAGAATGCTATAATCGTAACTGTTAGAGCATGTTTACCCTTTTTTATGCGAATTACTAAAAAATAGTAATAAATAATTAGAAGACTGATAAAAATGCTCGGTATATTCGTAGATATTCCTACAATATGAAAGTTGTAAAAAATTATCGCTTGGAAATGCTCTTGATTGAATGCAATGTTTTTGAACGCCTTAGTAACTTTCAAAATTCAACTTTAAAAAGTGACTTCTTGAATTTTGACGAAATTTTCAACACGTGTCAATATAATGTTGAGGTTAATTTTGGAACCATATGTTTTGTTACTCTATGTGACTCCCACTCTATGTGACTCCCTCTTGCTACTCTATGTGACTCCCTCTTGTTACTCTATGTGACTCCCTCTATGTGACTATATGCAAAATGACATTCCTCGTAACCTATGCAAATATTATCTGAAAAATTAGGTCGATTTACTATTAATTC
>WYDF02089501.1:0-10924 GCA_009867245.2 Adranes taylori | reverse complement strand
CATCACTCGAGCAGGCGAGGTTGACGTTTGGGTTGGCTATATTGACCATGTCGTGCCATCACCCCTTACACACCCCTGAGTATACCCCGTTATTAATAAGGTTTAATTATTTAGGCGCAAACAAGTGTTTATAAGGCCATGTTGTTTCCTGACGCATGTTCTTACCAAGTAAGTTGAGCGTTTGCAAGAATTAAACTAACATATGAGTAGATCCGGAAGAATGCACGTTAAAGGAGAGATAAAAAATGTACCTTCGGAATATCCTTAGCATATTACTGTAGAATATTCATGGAATGTCCCTGAAAAAATATACTTAGTATGTGCTATCTGGCAAGAAGTTGTCGCATCATATACATAGCATATACGAGTACTAATAATACACTGTATATTCAGAAGATCTACAGCACTTATTTGAGATAATGTTTGTGCTATTTGGGTATCATTTGACAGTTCATTGAATTTGACGTTAAAAAATCCAATATGGCGGTTGAAATAAGTAATGCTACGTACAGTAGAAGTTGAAATAAGTATATGCTACATGTAGTATATGTTGAAAATTCTGGACCTGCGAAAAGCGCTGGAGTTGTAGGATGTTATTAAATTTATTATAGTAAAACTCTGAACTTTATTAATTTAAATGCACCTTAGATATCTCTATTAGTATGCTCATTACGAATATTCTACTCAGGACGGTTCTTTATTGTTACGAAAGAATGATCTCTTTACATTTATAACTTTCAACTTGTAAAACAAGATCATGATAGGATATAATGTTTAATAAGCTTATTCCATTAACTTATGTATGTAGCTATTTGATGGATTAATGACATAATAAATCACTGATTTAAATATGTATAGTATAAAATTTGTATTGACATGAATAATGTAGGAAATTGAGGTAAACAGGAATCGATGCGTTTAATTGGTTGCTCGAATAAAGTCAATACCAATAAAAACAAAGCTCACCGAAAAACGGCAGAAAAAAAAAGGTATGAATATGGATATTTTTAGACTGAATTTGAAACCTATATTTTCATTTTCAGTTTGTATACAATTAACCTCAATATTAGTATGACGTAACCAATTTACACAGTTTGGTATAGGAATTATTATCAGTAATAAGTTTAAAGGATACTATACATTACAAAACGGAAAGGCTTTATTTACCTTTAACAAGTTTGCATTGTCCCCAGTACCTTGAGTAGAAGATTGAAACATTATTGTTACAACAATGAAGAACAAATATATAAACTGTAACATCGAATAATTAACCTCGCAAACACTCTGTACAATCCATTCATAACATACCCTCCCCTCCCCTTGAGCAATCTATTTTCGTCCCTGTAGGGCGTAGGATTGACGTTGGGAAACCCTGCATCTATAAAAATTAAATATGTAAACAAATATTAAATGTATTATCAGTTATAAATTAAACTTGCGTTACTTAGCATACGTTAAGAAAGGTAAAGACAATTTAGTCGCCAATCTGTTTGTATTAACTAAACGCAATAGGTACTTAAGTGATGCATGTAAGTATTCGATATGTGTATTGTGTGATCGTATGAGCGTGCATACACTGCGTTTCACTGCTAGGCATTATAGGATGACGTATTATTGTTTATAGAATGGGAATAACGTATGCACACATAGGAGCGAATTTTATGTGAAACACCGTTGGTAGCTGGTCTGTAGCTCCCTAGTTTACACACGGATGTGCGATACTGCTCTTGGTACACTTAATCAAACGCAGAACCGTACTGCGTTTTAAAATAATGTATAAAGGATTTCATAGGACCTGTACAACAGACAGAAAGGTTGTGTGTCTATAATAAATAGAGCTATTTTTGATATAATATAAGTTTCTGATCGGTCCGGATTCCGAGAGCTCGAAGTAGCCGCCAACAGCAGTCTTTGACAACAGCAAGCTCCACTGCCGAAGATATAGCCAGTTATAGTCGCCGGTTAACGAGTTTTGTAAGAAAGATATATTTACCTTTCGCTGCTATATAAATGCATGTGATTTTAATAGCTTCATCCCTCCTTCTCGCATTCCGCTAACCTATTTCCTGCTCACTAGTTCATGTAATACTACCTTACGTTCAATGTGTTAGTATTGGGTGCTCAGGTGATAATAGAACCTACAGTGGAGTTTACGAGGGTGTTATTGTAATTGACAGTGGTCTATTTTTCTGTTCCATTCACTAAAGTACATCTAACGCTAACGTATGTTCACGGGGTTAATTTTGGGTGCTCAGGTGACACTGGCACCTACGTTTTCGAGGGTGTCATTATAACTGATAATGATTTCTACCCGTTATATATATCATGCACCCATGCTTTCCGTATTGCTATGGTTTTATTATTTTATCACCGCACTTTCTTATTGCTGTACATATACCACTGTTAGTTTTGAATGCACCGCTTATATATTCCTTTGTTTACTGTTTATTATGCTAAACGCCATAAAGGATATGTTAATTAAATTTGATATTTATTCTTATCGATAATTGATATCTAATTATGGATTAATATTTCGTTCTTTGTTTATGTTGCCTACGAAGAAACGGTTTTGTTATATTATTAACGCTGTTCCACTCATTAGCATTAACTTTATTACAACTGCCCACGAGAACTCTTGGGATTCTAAGATCGAGAACCATTCGTTTGCTCACAAGACTAGAAGCTGCATATGTCCGCAGTAAGCGACTGAGACCAGAAGGAACAAGAAGATTAGTTCCATGCTGTGGTCTCACGTTAAACTGACCTGGCGCTCGAGTAATATATTTCCGAGGACTGTTTGAATTCTATAATTAATTAAGATATGTGTTTGCGCCATCGGTGACAGCCGTTAGGACTCCTTATTAGCAGCGTCGCGAGCAGGAGTCTGTTACAATTGAAATAGTAGAATCAATGTAAATTAACGCATTATTTACATTTTCAACATATTAACCGTTCAAAGCAAAAAATAATTTATAATTCTTGTTGACTGATTCTCAGATATAAATTCTTACTGACCGCTTGAACTCTTAAATTCACACTGACGACTTTTAATAGAGCACTGACGACTTTCATTGGAATTTTGATTTGTTTTTTAGAACGTATAGTTTTTCAAGAAAGAGTGAAGCAGTAGGCAAATACAGGGGGATACATGAATAGGCGAATCCAATAGTTCTTGGAAGTTTGGCGTGCAAAGAACAGCATGAGCGTAGAAGACAGAGAAAATGTTATAAAATGGCACGAAGAACATAGAAATGATGAATTAAACATGAAGACTGAAATTGTCGAGTGTACTAGTGATGTAGTAAACTGGCTTTTTACGAAAAACTGGGTTTTTAGTTTTTTAAAGAAAATTATAGCTCCCCGACAAGGGGAGCATTACACACCATATAAAAATATGATGTGTAATGAATTTGGTAGTTTTATTATATGTTAAAACGTTAAAAAACGGGCGACTCATGACAACATGGAAAAAATGGAAGGCTGCCATTTTAAATAGACTTGAGTAAATGACAGCTCCCTCGACAACGTTAAAAATATGTTGTTTGCGGAATTTAATAGATGATTTGATTCTCTACATTTTTTATTTGAAAAAATGAATAGAAAAACAAACAGGGCCGTACTTATAGGCGAATGAAAAATTCAGAAAGATTTCATAATTTTTGGGACAAAAATAAAATTTGAAAACCGTCGCTGTTTGACATGGTGCCAATCTGGTACCTGTTTTGGTGCCATCAATAAAGCTACCGTTTGCAAATTTATGTTGTGAGACTGAGAAAGAAACGGTGTTCTAATCTTGTTTTAGGCCCACCCTACTATTAGCAATTCAAATCCTTCTCTTAAAGGGTACAAAAAAACCCGTAAAGAATATTCTAAGGATGACCATGCCTCAAAGGTTACTTGATCAGAGTAATTGGTATATATTTTTTTAACTATTTGTCCGACATAGCTCATGTAATATATCAATATAAAGAATCATTTAATCTGAAATTAAAAAAAAGTCCTTTTCTGGTAAACAGTTGTCATTCTTTAAAACGCTTAGCAACCAATAACAGTGGAGTGACAGCTGACCTATCTCTATAAAACAGTCTTCATAAAATATTCATATTTTTCGAAAAGTTATTACGCAGCGATTTATTACGTATCCATTCAAAGTAGTCACAAGATGTCTTCAATCGTTTTATAGGTTATATTGCAAGCTTGCGATAAAGAACATTTTCGAATTATTATTATAACATTTTATAGGCATTTTTAGTATCCATTTTGCATAAAACCTGTAATATACATAAAATGAAATTTTATTATTCGTGTCAAACTCAATATAGGTTTTTTTATATACTTCATCATCTAATATGTTATTTATTATTTATACACAAATAATATATAGTAGACAATTCCTACTTCTAGTGGGTACATTAAACATGTGTGAGCGTTGTAAGTGCTTTATTCACATTGTTCGCTAGATGATAGCAGTCTTGCCGTAGTTAGCTACACTAAATTCTCGTAATGGTGCAGTAGCTATTTTAGGGGTTCCTCG
This sequence comes from Adranes taylori, assembly GCA_009867245.2. NCBI lineage: Eukaryota > Metazoa > Arthropoda > Insecta > Coleoptera > Staphylinidae > Adranes > Adranes taylori. Next base: position 6,390 of record WYDF02089501.1, on the reverse strand, counting down.
GCCGCCAACAAGCATGCCAGCCGTGTACTGCAATTATTTTGCATGTGCCCAATAAATCGCTATTTCTCTTAGAGCATCTATTTCAGCTATTTAAAGATTTTTACCTTTAAATCCCAAGAATTGAATACATCTAATACATTTTTTTGGCGTTACAACATTTTTAGCCTAGACTATCTTTTTCCACCACACCAGTGCTCCGTTTGAACTATGTACATGCATATTTTAATAATGAGGTATTGTGATATATTTTCTATTCTTTGGGATGCTTAAAAAAGTTAAAGATGCAAAATTATCCCTAAAAGTCTGGCAAATTAAGTCCCCTACAAATTTATATTCGTAATTTTGTTTACCAATTATTGCAGCTGTTTCTTTAGAAGATGGTGCTACTTGTGCTTTAGAAGATGGTGGTTCTTGTGTGGTGTGATTCTTGTGTGGCTACTTGTGTGGTACCTCTAGTATTTAGAAGTAGTAACGCCTCCATATTCACCTGACGTCACACCTTGGGACCTTTTGTTATTTGCTCCAATTAAAGAACCGCTTTGCAGAAAAGTGGTTAATACTCCGATAGACAAAAATAAAAATAAAAGCCTCAAATGTTTTCGAGTTCGCAAATTTTAGAACTAAATTATTATATTCAAAATCTCGCTATTTACAATGCTGAGCCGTCACTCACCTTTTGCTCCGTATACTGGCCAGTGTGTAGTCAACTATACATCTCTTACTACCTGATACAGTCTCCACAGATTAAATCTGTGGAGACTGTATCTCCACAGATTTGTTTTAACCATTGAGAATGTTTTAACCTACAGATTAAATCTGTGGAGACTGTATCTCTGTATTATTTCCACCTGTATTACTTGTACTATGAAGTTTGTACTATGCAAATCTCAAGTATTACTTCCACCCTGTGTGGTAGCGTAACACAAAATGTCTCTTTCGGTGGCATTTCACACGTTACAATGGAAACAGTCAGCCCAGCAGCATCGATTAACAGTCAAACACATTATTTTGTTCTGGATGCGGTCTCTTACACATATAGCAGTGGATCGAGTGAAGAGCTCAACGCCGCTCACATATGCTTAGCGTGCATAAGCAGTCATGCACATCATATACGGAAAACGTAATACATATTAAACATAGGTAACGTGTGTGTTACACAACACAACACACAACATGTGACAGTAGATCTTTGGAACGCGAGACGTAAGCGCGGTCGTATCTTTCAATAAGTAATATGCGTTTAAATTTATTAATAATTCAATCCAATGTAGGGTTCCCGAAAATTGATTTAATTTATTATGAAGGATTACGTCATTTGATAAATACTTTTACGTTCTAAGAAACATCCTTTGTTACACATTTTAACGCTCTTCGGATTTGAGAATGTTTTAACCTATGAGTGTTATTTGTGTTGTTTACTGTAACTTGAAAATTCATCTCAGCTAAAAATGTAATTTTTTACAACTTTAGACCAATGCATCGATTAACTCAACGACAGTGTATCAATGAAGGATTTTTTTTCAAATTTTGGCTATAAAACACCATCAAGGATCATTATTTATCAATGGTTTACCTAATTCAGTCGTGGCCGTAATTCACTCAATAACAAATTTCGTGAAGGTTGTCCAAAATTGCTCAATATTGCACAGCCATTTGGTCGTCGAAACGAGGCTCGTATCAATTGTTCGAAAGAAAATACGATGGCGGTACTTCACAACTTGTCTATTGCATCGTGAGAAATGAATGACGAATTGTAGATCTAGCGCATATGAAACGCTCGAAAATAAACAGTAGTTGATTGTGTGGGGTTTTCAAGACGAAGCAAATTGAACAAAAGTTGTTCGAGCATGAAGCACTTAGAAGCATTTTTGTTTCAAGACTGGACATGTCGCAACCGTACCATTGACGCAATATAGAGTGGTCAATTCTGAATGATACTGTAACGCCAAAAGTTATAAGACGTATTCGATTCTTGGGATTCTAAAGTAGAGATCTTTAACTATTTTAAATAATCTACGGAGTAGATCATCTAAGGGAAATAGAGAATCTCAAAATATACATGCATCATTATTTCATCGTGCAGGTGGCACCTTGTAGGCAAGTGAGAATCTTGCGCGGTGAAAGAAGCTAGAACCAGAAGGGATAAAAAATAAGTTTTTTACGCGAATAAGTTTTGTGTTCCAGTGTGTTAGAGAGAGAGAGAGATAGGCTTTTTAATAAGCAGAAGTAAGATGCAACAAACTTCTGCCCGAGTTTTGAATGCAAGGTGGCGACACGGTCGACCGACAGTGTAAAAGCGACAAGATATTGTTTTAATATTTTGATCGAGTCCAGTCTCAAGTTTATTTTCTAATCGCGATTATTTGTTTTTACTTTATTCTCGTTCATTATAGTGAGAATTATGGCTGAAGTAGAAATATGAGTAGACATTTATTTTATTGTAATTTTGATTAAAGAACTGAAACACCTAAAGTTTTTTGAATTTTATTCTGAGTAATTAATTTTATTTCAATGTAACAAATTTTCATTTTTCAACAAGTTAACAATTAATTAACTTTTATTTAAATGTTGCTTACTACTTTTTATCTTTACCTAAGTATTGAAAATAAAGTTTACAGGTGACGTATAAACTTGTGTACAAGTTTAATTAATCACAACCGTATTGTATTTTGTTATGTTGCCGGTCAACCAATTCTTTATTAATTACTCTCAAATAATTATTATTAATTTATTGTTGCTTGCTCGTAATTTTATTTATTTTCAACTTGGTGGAAAATTATGTTTCATTTGTATGAACATTTATTTAATTCAAATAAACGTTTATTTAATTCAAATAAATGTTAATCAGTATCTATTTTATTATTTGGAAAAATTTATAAACCCACTTAATTGTTGTTGTATGTATTGGTATTTGCTGTTCTTGTTTAGTTCGTGATATGTTGTCGTAATTTCTTTGCAGTGGTTTTCGTTGATTAATTTGAGTGTTTTTTGAGTCATCTCATCTTTATTGTTTATGACGAACGTTCTTGTTTTATCAGCTGTAGTGATTATTGCATTGTTCTCCATAAGTTTTTTTGTTTATTGTCTGAACTATTTTGATTTCTTTATTTTGTGTATTTTTCGTTAATTATTTTATGCTTCTTGATGCATTGTCCCTTGACTTCATTTTTGATAATTTGTTTTTCGGAGTTGTGAATGTTGTTTATTGTTGCTCTATTTTCTGTTTTGAATTTTATTTTGGCGTAGTTTGGTCTAATGTTATATGATAAACACTGTTTATTAAATTTAATGTTGGCTATTGTTTTATGTAGTCTTAGTTTTTTTGGCATGTTACTGTTTAATTATTTTACCTTGACTAGGTGTAAATTTTATATTTTAACTAAACATGTGCTATACTAAAGCTATCAAAGGCAGGTTCATGTCGTCAAGTCATTTACACATGTATCTTATACAATGCAATATTATTATTATTAGAATGTCACCATAAAAGAACAATAAACTTAATTGAACTATACATGTTTGTAGATTGATAAGATATTAGATATATTATAAACAATTTAATAGCAAGCAAACGCGATAATGTTTCTAAATCAAGTGTATTGACTTTTGCATGTATCTTAATATGTTGTAATGGATTAAAGCTAGACTCTAGCTACTAAGGTAATAGTATAGCTACTAGGGTAGTAGCTAGACTACCCTTTAGTTACAAAGCCGTAAAAATGTAACTTTACATATTACCCTTTTGTTTATAATTAAATTGATCATTCACAATATCATATAATGATAACTCATACATAATTTCATCGACATTCTCCAAACTAAGGTAGTAATTAATATTTTGTATTGTTTTATTTTTTCTGCAATATTCATAATGTTGCGTATTTCGCTCCGATGAAGGCAAGATTATTACTCCATATATGTATTTTTTGAATTAAAATATGGAGTTTGTATAAACGCAATGATTTGTAATTATTCCATAAATTAACTTGTTTCGAAAATCAACCCTAATCTTTACATGCCGCTTAAATGAAACTAGGACACAAATTACAACGTTCTTGTAAATCAGACTAATAATCGTATCCTGTCGGAACGCTGCGTTCAATACAAAATTGAAAGCCAACGGACCGTTTTGATAACGTACATATGTGGTATTAACTAAGGACAGATCTGTGTCATTCGATAGTAAAACTAAAATTTTCGGATTGTGTTGGGCTAGTGCACAATACTGAAAAGGTCGATCTCTTGAGAAATCCCCATTTATACGTTATCGCTTTGTCCTATGTGGTTATCTGTTTTCTTAGACGTAAGACTTAGGGGCATAGGGCGACATCACGTAAATAAGTTGGTAGGTCTTATTTAGAATAGTTTTCTATATTTGAAGGGAAAATAATGCTCTCCATAACACAGAATTTTTAGTATTAATGTTTTCTTAATTAGATGACAGTATGTTTATACTGTCATCTAATTATGTTATATTTATATTTGTTTTCCTAGTATATTTAGTTTTTTAAAGCATAATATAGTTTTGTACTCAGATCATATTTAGACCATATATTCGTAAAAAGACGTGAATGGTTTTTCAACCCCACAGGCTACAGTAGTGCGGACAGCAGACCGCTGGCCGCAGCAATTAGACCATGCCTCTGACCTCGACAAAGTTACGGCAATGAAACCATACTGCTGGTTGCGACAATGAAACAATACCGCTCGCCGCGGCAAATAGCCTATGTCGCTGCTCCTATACCAAGGAACACCGTTGGTGAACTTCAAGGAAAAAGAGACTGTTGGAGCCAATTTAAGACGAAGAATGGAAGATCTGAAGAAATCTATGCTGTTACGACGCAAGGGATGGAAAGGCTAAGACTCTGTTCAAATTCCAATTAAAGAACAAAGGCCGAAAGCAAGCAGTTCAGAAATAGCGTGGCGATTGGAGAAAGCGACAGGTCGGACAGAAAAACAGTGGAGGGTTGATCAGCAGATCCAGATGAAGGAGGCCCACAGAATAGCCGACAGGTGGCCAAACGATCCATCTTCAAGATCCAAACATGGCCTACTGGAACCATAAGAGCAGTAGCTAGCAAGTTCCAGGGACGAAGATCTCGAATAATTAATATATACAACGTAATTGCATCACCGCCGTCGTAGTCGCGCTGAAAAAGCTGTAGTCAGTAGACTACAGCTTTTTCAAATGTATGGACTCCAAGACATTACTTACTTTTACATTTTATTTCTATTATCATTTTTAACAGCATTATATTTGACTGTACTGATATTTCATATAACGTATTGCCTCTGCTAACAGAGGTATTCCAAGGATGGGAGCTACAGCTTCCATACTCCAGGATATTCCTAAGCAACATTTATTATTAGCTTTCAAATCTGTGGAAGTATCTGGAGGATGGTGGTTATACTCCAGATGCTCCACGACAGAATTTAGAGACAACATACCATGTAACGCTAACAGGTTATGTCTAAAGGATAGGAGCCACGACTTCTATACACTTAGAGCTACATTTCATAAATTGTTTTATTGGATTTAAAAATGTATTATATTTCAAGATTGATATTATATCATAAATTGTCAAATTAGTAATTTTACAAATTATAAATATTTAAAGTTGATTCAATAATAAAGCTGCCCTCTTATAATAACTATATAGCTGCCCTATATAGTAAAGCTGCCCTATATAGTAACGTGTAGTGAATATGTGGTGGATTACACATTATTTATGCTTATAAATTGTTTCTTAATATAAATTAGATATTAAGATTCATTTTACAGAAGAAATTTTCCATCGCTTGGTTCAAATTGGAAATTTCAACAATCATCCGGACATAATTGAGAAACTTCTTTCATAAAATACATATAATAATGCCTAAATAATCTGAAGACCCTAATGTGTAGTCAGAACATCCTGTGTAGTCAGTAAATCGACAATCTTCTGTACCTAATGGAATTAATGTTTTAAATTGTTTAAAAAAGCAGCTCAAATGGAATAATATGAAGTTTGCATCTAACATCTAACAGATGCAAGAAAAATATATTATTTTGAGATATCTTAAGATGTAGGACGTATATTTATATAGAACAAATAGTTTGCATAATTATTTAAAAATCTCAACAAATAAAAGATTGCACTCTTTCCACATAACAAAAATAATACCTAACGCAAGCAAACTATAACAGACATGTTTATTATTTCATATTAAATTACTTGTGTATATGTATTATTATCAAAACAAATATCACATTGCATTACATTTGTTAAAGTAATTGAACTAGTTCAAACTAAAATGCACCATACCTTACCCAATTCTTCGGCAAAGTCCTTTGTTTAAATGTTGACAGGTGCACAAAATTATTACTTTGTTTACAATTGTTTAAGAATT
>WYDF02089490.1:0-10924 GCA_009867245.2 Adranes taylori | reverse complement strand
AAACGACGTAAGCACTATATATTACTTACTTTGTGACTCGACGGTTTACATATATAATATATATATATATATATATATATATATATATATTATTTATGAACACTCAAAATATCTAAAGAAACTTGTACTTTCAAAAGAACTTACAAAAGAATAATAAAGTTCCAAAAGTAGCTTCAACTGATTTAAAACCAGAAGTTAATGCCTGGAGACCCACTATTTTAGGGACCGGCAACATTAAGGATCCACTATCATTTGAGGGAACAGGAATACTAAATTAGTATGTATATTCTAAAGTGGGCGTATATTCTAAACGTTACATTGCATATGTGTCTACATATATTAGAAGAATTTCTCTTTGTATAAGTAAGTTATTTCTTAGATCCGCGTATTAGAGATGGGATTCTCATTGAGAAGCTCCTTCTCTATACTCAATTTTCCTAGTAAGCTGGTTACAGCGGAGAAACAGCACTTTTCCAGGTGGTTAACAAAATGGACAAATCAATAAGTAACGAATCGCACTCGGCGCCTTCCATGACATTCTGGGAGCGTTCAACATCACCTCCTTTAAATCAATTACGAAATTCGTGGTGGAGCGGGGCGTGGATCCAACCTAGTGTAGGTGGGTCAGGTCTATGCTCGAGAGCACAAGCGGACATGTCAAACTTGCTGCGGAAACAGTATCTGCGAGGTTGTAGAGGGGCAGTCTACCGGGCCGGGTTTTATCCCAGATTTTTGGGGTACCTTGTAGTAGACAAGATCTTGCACAGCTTTGTACAGCAAGGTATTTACACTATTGGTTATGTGGATGACATTATCATCATAACTCAAGGCAAATTCAATTCAACTGCGGCTAATGTGGTTGAAAAATGGTCAAGGAACAAGGGCTTGAAGATAAGCTCTTAGAAAACTTCGGTTGTATCGTTTACCGGAAGAAGGAATCGGGACACGAATATCGCTGCTGTGGGAAGTCCTTGGGGTCATATTTGAGTCGAAACTCACTTGGAACCTACAAATTGATAGAATAATAGACAGAACGGTTCAAGTACGTTATTCGTTCATGCATGATATACGGAGAACTGGTGTCGAAGAAGAAGGCAATCCAGGCTAAGACAAGGCAAAAACTGCTCTTCATACAGAGAACGGCATGCCGAGCTATAACAGGCGCTATGAAAACGACTCCTACGATTAAATAAGTTTGCCATTCTCAAACTAAAATATAAAATTGGGCAAATAAATAGAGATGAAATTGGATATTAAAACATTGAAATATTGAGAAAACGGGAAATTAAATTACCTGTTAAAATGAGTGCAACAAACACGAGGTTGCTTAGGTGGACACTAAACGTAATTTTTTTTTACTTTACTTAAAAATAATTTTTACGTTTAATGTCAACCTAAACAACCTCGTGTTTATTGCACTAATTTTAACAGGTAATTACTTCCGATTTTGCCAATATTTCAGTGCTTTAATATCCAATTTAATCTCTATTTATGTGCCCAATTTTATATTTTAGCCTGAGAATGGGAAGCTTGCCGAAAATGCATTTGCTATTGTAAGGTTTTACAATAACTTTTCATTTTTTTAAGAATAGTTTGAGATTAAGAGAATAAATAGATATATAGTTCAACAATAATTGAAGACGTTCAAGTTTATCCACGAGTACTAAATTGTTATAAGAAAATAAGAGAAGTCAAAATTTTTATATATAAATCACTTTAGCGCGACGCCGGCTGATGCATCAAAAAATTTCTTCCTTTATTCCAATACTACTAACTTTTTCTCTGTATCTAATATCTGAAACAAAACCAGTACAGGATTAAACTTTTTTTCCCACAATTTCACAAACATATAAGTCATATATCTAAAAGAAGAAGAATTTTCAACACGAGAGAGATACAAGATGTCACCTATATGTGCGGGAAGTTATTTGTTTAACAAAATACCAAAGGACATATTAAGAGAAAGATCTTATAATGCTGTAAAAAAGAATTAAAAAAAATACTTATGGAAGCACTGTTTTTACAATTTAAAAGAATTATATGAGGCATAAAAACCTTTTTTCCTTTGATGTGTTTCCTTTGATAAGAATGTATGCATATATGGATACATATATGCGTATAAAATATGTTTTCAAGTAATAGTTGTAAAATTATCTTCTATTGTGTTCATTCATTGTTTGTACCTGACTGTAGTCTTTAGTCTTTATGTTTTTTTAAGTGTGATGTTTTTATACTGATTGTATATCAAGATTGGCTACAAGATTTATTCTTGAATGTGTCTATTTAATTGTTTTATTTATATATCCTAATTTTACTCACATTCGTAATATGATTGTTCATATTCTATTATCATGTTTTTATTTGACGTATTAAATGAACCTGTTTTTATTGTGTTTTGTCATATTCATGTTCTTATTTCAATAAACATATCTATTTATCTATCTATCTATGAAAGGTCGTATAAGTTTCAAGATACATAGAATTAAATGTAGAACTAAAAAGTTACACCGCTAGAATACGTGTCATGTATCATTTACCATCTTGTGAGTGGCTTGAAATTACAAATGGAAAAACAGAAGGTGTCAAAAAAATTAAAGCTTGAGTCTGCTTAGGCGTGGTTTGCTAACAAAGTGTGCAATAGCCAAATGAAAAGAAATGAGGCGTACACTAAAGCTTTTATAACAAACTCATTAGAGGAATGGTATCAATACAAAACCAGAGGCAACAACTTTACAGCAAAAATTAGAGAAAAGGAACCACAATGTTTTGAATCAGCTATTGATGAACAAAAGTAATTCCAAAGCGCAACAAAAAATCTGAAAACATACCTAAAACAATTTTTGAGAAAAAATTACCATAAAATTTAACCGGCTTTTTTGTAAATAGCATTAAACAAATTGTGCTGAAATCAATGATAAAAGAATATGGAAAAATGAACACATTAAAAGCACAAATAAATGGCATAAATTCAAACCATTTCAAATAACGTATTTAAGGGGTATAATATTTTAATAAGTAGATAAATGTATAGCGGATGAACTTAATGTGAGACAATTAAAGGAAACATTCTACGTAGTCACTTACCATGTTTCATGAATTCGGGCCAAATTGACGCATTTTCATTAAAAATGGGTTTAACATGCTACACTACGGTTTATTAGATTTCACAGAGTATTGTTTAAAAATATACTGGTATCTTTTGCACTTTTTGACAGATGATCATCAAAATTGCAGAAATTTATTTCAAGCATAGGACTATATTTAAGCGAGCCGAAACGTGAATAGACTGTGTCGCTTCTTTGGGGCGTGTTGACGACGCGAGAATGAATCGCTTAAGTCTAGGATATAGTAGCTCGGCAAATAGTGCCTATCTGATGGGGATGAAGTTTCTTAATTTAAATTATAATAAGGATTGAAAATTAATATAATCATTTGTGTCCTTGTAGAATTCAAAACACAAATGATTATAATAATACAAATCACTATATTAATTCACTGTCTGCGTGTTAACTCGAGAAATATGTATTTGAATACATATGATTTTTACTTTTGCTACTTCAAGTTAGATGGCGCTGTACTGACGTTAGATGGCACACTGAATTTGTGGAACTTGACAGGATGATATGCAATTCTTGAAATAAAACATTTAGTAATCTAGTAATTTCATTTTTGTTTACTTATTGAAATTGCTCAATTAACCTTAATTCCTTATTTATACAAACGCAATATATTTTCCACACAGTTTAAGCGTACTCTGGAAGAAGATGTATTTCAAGAAAATTCCATTAAACAAGACTGAAGAGTTCAGACCGATCAACTTACTCCACACAATAAAAAAATTAATTGAAAATGCTGACCAACTTATGGAATTTTCGGAAATAAACAATTTATTAATAGAACATCAATCAACCTTCAGACAAAATCATTCATACGAAGCTGCAATACAACGCGTCATAAATGAGTGGAAACAAAATTCAGATTGAGAAAAATACTACTAAACAAAATAAAGTGCTACGGACTACATGGTAGCATATTAATTTTTTTTTGGAAGTTACCTAACAAACAGGGCCCAAAAACCAAATTTGGTAATAGATGGGGTGCCTCAAGATAGTGTTTTAGGACCAATTTTATTTGTAATCTTTACAAATGATTGAATAAATAACTGTGATTAAGTTTCATTCATACATTCATTTACTTTAGTGCCAAATTTAAAGATGAGATAGTAGACAAAATCAAGGCTGGTTTAAAAAAGATGATAAGCGTGAAAACACTGGAGAGATAAAGATTGGAAATTTAAATTGAACCAGGAAATGATTTCAATTTCTTAGGGGTTGTTATTGATCAGAACTTAAAATTCGTCAAATATGTTGATTATATAGCTAAGAAGATCATCAAAAAAATTGGGATACTGTATAGGATTGGAGATCAACTATCAGCTTGAGCTAGGAAAGAAGTGTATAACATAATCATACAAACACATTTTGATTACTACAGCTCCCTGCTGTATAGTTGTAAGAAACAAGATATTAGTAGGTTACGAAAACTACGAAACAGTACTATGCGTGCAACTTTACGATATAATAAATACACGCCAATAAGAGAAATGTTGCAGATGCTTGGATTCAGAGAAATTTTTGACAGGATTAAAAAAACACTTTAATATTTATTTATCGCATATTGCACAATCAGTTGCCATAATATCTGCACACGCTAAAATTTGATAATGAAATTCACAATTATAATACAAGATCAAAGGGGGGCGGGGTCGCCGCCGCCTCCTCTCCTCACAAGTCACCACTTAGAACAGCGATACTGAAACTATGTGAAATTTGATTTAACAAACTTCGCCCCCCCCTCCCTTCCCAAACGGGACCCTAGAACAGCGATATTGAAGTTTTGCTGAGTTCAGATTTTAACTAACTTGTAATTAATGTCATGAGATCTTTTTTTCGTTTCCAAACCTGTTGCGGTCAGATACTTTTAATTAATAAGTTCAATGAGATCTTTGTTTTGGTCTTCAAAAATGTTTCGGTCAGAGTAAGATATATTGTTACACTTTTCGTGAAAAATGTACAAATATTTCATCCAACCGCCCCTCCCAGGATGACTCGGTTAATCCGCCCTTGAACATATCTCAATGCAATGAGCCTACTTCAACCAAGAAAAATTATTTAATAAAAGTTAAAAAGTACGCAGAAACTCGAAAAATAGCTGTAACTTTGAACGTAATTTAAACTAAATTTTTAAGAGTAAAAATTTACAAATGCCTATCTTGAAAATATGAAATATGTCTGAGAATTTGCTTGGTAGGTTTTCGATTTGATTGCTTTGTGTGGTTTTTTATGAAAAATCTCTTCAATAAGCAAGATATGAAAATCATTATATGGCTGGCATTCTGTGGACTGTTTTTATATTAAAGAAAAGAATTATAAGTATATGAATTCCAAGTTTTTTAAACCATCAGAGTGTTTTCCGTACGGCGGGCTAGTAGGAAATCATTTGGTCCACGCGGCTAATGCCTCTTATGAATTTGTTATACTTTGCAATAGGTAAAGGTTTGTTTTTTGATACACCTCTTTTATTTTGTGTTTGAGCTAAGTCATTGAGAAATTGAGAAGATATACATAATACTTCCCTTTTATCTTTCCACTTTCCTGCCATTATACCGCCATGATAAGCCGCCTATGGTTCTCCCTTTTGAAGTTCTTTAATTACTATTCTTTTCGGAGAATCCTTTCTGTTTACCCGCATAGGTCCAACACAGTATATGTTTTTTTTGTCATTAGTTTTTGAGTTTAACCCGTAGTTTTCCATTAGCTGCATTGACATGTCCAATACCTCCTTTATTGACCTCCATATACGAGGAGCTTCATTACAAGACCTTCAGATTTTTTGACCATGTATGATTTAATCCCGTATTTGTGTTTTTTAATTGGAATACAAGATTTTCTCTCCACAGCAATATTGATTCGTCCGGTGATAAGTTTTTGCTGGGACAATATACTGAAGAGATTTTATCCTGAAAGTATTTGAGCACAGGTCGAATCTTAAACAAGCGATCTATTGGCGTATTCTCTTCTTCAATAAGAATTTTGGTAAAGTATAAACAACGCAATATGAAATAAAATCGATCACGGTTTAAGTATTTTGCAAAAATGGGATTCCAGAAGCCAGTGTGTTTTTCTCATAAACCCTGAGTACATTGTTACCCTGCTTGTGCCTGAGTGAAATAAAAGCCTAATAAACCGTAATAGTTCATCTAATTTTATGTCCTTCCAACGAGCGATGTGTAAGTGGTGTTCAAGTCCAGTAGAAAAAAAGACTTCTGCAGCATATTTATTGGTTTCTACGATAATATTGTCTAAGGTATTATCATCTACAATTAATCGAGTGAAGTCGTATGGATCATCATTTGCACCAATGTCAACCAGCAAACCTTTTGAAATGGAATGTGCTTTATTTGTGAGGGTATGTCACCCCTCACAAATAAAGCACAAGCCGTTATTTCAGCACAAGACAATAAAGTATGAATTTCTGGGCTTTCTTTATTACAAGAGTGATGAGAAGGAAGTACGGTGAAAGGAAGTACCGATATCTGGTGAAAAGGAAGTACGGTGCAAATAATTGCTGCATCGAGTGCATCAGAAAACCTGATTCCTTCGCTGGTTGTGTTACCAAGGGTAAACATTAAAGGTTTTCTGTTCCATGGTTCAATTCTCAGATCAATAGATGCGCCTAATACAAGAGGAGAGTGTTTTGCAGTTCTTTAGACACTTTATACGCCATTTGCGTCAAGTATTGAGGCACTACTCAAAATTATCAGGTTCAACCATCAGGCTAATGGTGTCATGTTGCTGAGTTTACATCCGCATACACGAGATGATACAAGATACAAGATGCAACCACTTGATAGAGGCTGTTTTTGAGTCCCTGAAAACTTATTATAGTGAAGCCGTGAACCATTGGATGTTAACACCTGGCAAACGGTTTTAATAGTTACAAGCAAGTCCCGCACGGTTGTAATAAAGAGACTGTAGCCAATGCATTCTGAAAATTAAAAACTCTTGAACCACCGATAGTTTGTACTCAGTAAAATTTTGAACTCAGATGAAACTGAATTTAGAACTGTCCATAACCCACCCAAATTGATAGCTCCTAAGGGATAAACAAATATGTAGTATGATATCTGGTCAAAAGGAAGTACGATGCAAATAATTGCTGCAGTGAGTGCATCAGAAAACCACATTCCTTCGCTGCTTGTGTTACCAACGGTAAACATTAAAGGTCTTCTGTTGCATGGTTCAATCCTCAGATCAATAGGTGCGGCTAATACAAGAGGATAGTTTTTTGCAATTCTTTAGACACTTTATACGCCATTTGCGTCAAGTATTGAGGCACTATCCAAATTATCAGGCTAATGGTGTCAAGTTGCTGAGATTACATCCGCATTCAAGATACAAGATGCAGCTACTTGATAGAGGTTGTTTTGAGTTCCTGAAAACTTATTATCGTGAAGCTGTGAACCATTGGATGTTAACACCTGGCAATTTTGTAAACTTACGACAATGTACAACGTTCCTGATCTTGTACGGTATTCATATCCTAAAGCCATGGTGGTAAATAACATCCCAAAAGGGGTCAAACTGTCAGGTTTTGTACCTTTGAATAATAATTTTTTTAAGGATTATGCATTTCTAACTGCCTCAGTAACTGATAGACTTATTACTTTAGAACATTACATTGAACCAAATAGTTCCGCATGGGAGAGAAAATTTCTCTTTTTCTGCTTTCTGTTTTCGATTTAGAATTGGAATAGATCATATTTAATTCAGAATGTTAGATGGATTTCCATTATTTTGTTAAATCAATTTTATGAAACCACATTTGTAGGGGTTTAATTAGAAATTTTTATGACACATTATGATTGACACTCTGAGATGCATAACGAATAAGATAGAAGAGTGAAGGTACACTTTGTACGTTTTCTTTAACCTATCGCGAGCATTTGATATAATGGATCGCCAAATTTTGTTGAAGAAACTGGAGTCATGCGGCATAGCAGGAAAAGGTTTAATTGCTATACAGTCATTTTTAGCAGACAGATGGCAAACAGTGAAAATGACAGGAGCAAATGACAGCATCAGCAATTACATCAGTCAGTCAGTGGTTTTAGAAATATGTAATTAGGACTCCTCAGGGTTCGATCATGTTCCCTCGCTGTTTATGTTGCTTATAGACGATAAATTTGGTGAACTAGAACCAAATTTGCATTTATGCAAATGTGTTGATGACACATCAATTATAGGACCAGCTAAAATGCACAATGGCTATAACAAATTTAACGAACACTTCAGTTTATAAAATCACAACAGGAAGTATAATAGATCCCCCTGACAAAACTTAATGGTGCATCAATTCAATGGGTAAAAGAGGACAACTTTCCGGAAATGTATGTCTCAGAGAATCTATCATAAGAATCGCAGATAAACAATGTATGCGGAAAATTGCATAGTGCAAGTTTTCTCAATACAAATCGGGTAGTTATTCGTGATTATAATACAATTTATATAGTTTTTAAATAATATATGTATGAGAGTATTACTTTCAGTTATAAACTATTAATTCTTAATTAGATAAGATAATAATTACCAAAACATCAAATTGACTACATTGAAACAGGTAATGTGCACAGTACATAGAGGATTTTTAAATTAGTCTAAATAAGCCAGTATGGTGCTGTAAACAGAGTCGCTAGACAATGATGCTACTAAAGCAGAGGGTACTGACGACGGCAACCACATATTCCAGAACTGGTCCCTCTAGCCTGTCTGGCTTTTTAAACTAATTTGATGTACCTGTGTACTCACTTGTAGTTTGTAAACTGATTATTTTATAAAATAATTAATACTTATATAGCTTTTGATCAAATTTATATTTGCAATTAGATATTAGTATCTTTAGGCAAAACATTCAAGCAAGGTGTTATTTCTAACATTTTCTATATTTTTCCATATACGTATTGGAGCAGACTGGATCAATGTGTTTATGTAGTAGCAGTAGATTGTATAATTTGCTAGTCGTGGTTCGGATTCGTTAAGGATATTTAACGAACGGATTCGAGTTTACTATTAATTTGAACTAACAATAATTATAAAATAACATAATTACACTTTAAAAATATATGATTTAATTGAATTTAACTGGTTGGGAATAATAAATTATCTACTTAATTGTGAATTCCTTGTCGGCAGAACCCGGGAGACTGAATTACAGACTCAATTGGAATCGCAGGTTACAATCGCGAGCGAAAATTATCCCTTGGCTTTGGAAAACCAAGTTAATACGAAGAAGACTTGAACGGGAGTGGTTTATGTGGATTCTTTAGTGAGCATATTCGTCGAACAACATCGGATGTCGGTACCAGGCTTAATTTGACTTTTTGGCTAAATACAAGCGGGTGGTTTATGGCCCATTCAAATGTGTTTGTGGATACACTTATTTTTGCTTGCTTTCTCACTCTAGAAACAAGATTTTGTCACGTTCGAAGGGCATAAATAAACCATTGTGTACGAATGGTCTTATTACTAGCAAAATGTACATTTGAAAATCGATAACGATGCCTCTTGCCTAAATAAAAATGCTATTGCCTAAATAAGTAATGAACATTATTAAAGTTAATACATGACACGATAGAACTTAATACCTCTCTGCTAATATGTTTTGACCACAAAAAAGAAAAGAACGGGCCAACCCCCATTACTTCACGTTTAACTCTCGAACTTGTCGTCAGAACATATAGAATCAATTTTCTGATTTCAGTTCTCTCTTCTTCTTCTTCTTCTTCTTCTTGGAGTACTTTTTTTGTTGCATTTACTTTCCGCCTACTGAAGAGCCAGCGCACGAGGGTAACATTTTACGGAAACTCAATGGAGTTTGGTGTCGCGAGAACAGATTGTTAAGTGAAATCTTGTAAAAGTCTTGCACGACTTCTAGACAGCTTCCTGTTGTTCGTTTCAACTCAGCCAAACAAGATACACGTGCGTTACGTACTTGTATTTGGTGAATAGTTCTCAAACACTACACATCTGTCATGTCAGTAAAAGTAAACTTTGGATTGGTGTCTTTTTTATTTATATTATAATTATTGTATTAGAAATATCATAGTAGAGATATCATATTAATATTTCTACTTAACTAGGCTAATATCGCGGAACAAGATATTCTCAACAAATTACTTTATTTTATTATGATTTTTTGAGTGATAAGTTAATAAATAAAAACATCGTTTAAAATGTATTGAGATTTAGATTATATAGCGCGACGAAAGTAGATTTTACTTTAAAAAAATATTGATAATATGGTTATCGTTGCTCTCCATTTATGGTTTCTTGTTTTAAAAATTTCAATTATTATTTCATTATTAATAACTATAATTAAATAACTAGAGTATATAGACAGCACATGAAATCGTCGTAGCTTGGTGTGCCGCTGTGATCAACGAGAATATATCTAATTAGTGGATCAATCGTAAATGAAAGCGTACCGTATGATATTGTATATGTGGGAGTAAAGAAAGCAGACTTGATTCGGCATAAATACATTATGGCTTAAAGTAGTTAATAGAGTAGGATTACTAGGCGAAAATACATTAGAAGATAGCAATTAACTAGAAATAGGAAAAAGCAGTGATGGGGGCAAAAATTACGAGGTTAATAATAATTTATGTCTTTATCATAATAATTAATCAAGAATATTATAATCAAATAGAACATATTAACAGCTTAATTCTAATTGCTATAAGCAGGCGCGTGTTCAGAGTGTAGGTTACCCTATCCTGATATTCTACCCGACCGGCCTGAAAAAACTTCCAGACTAAATTTACCACCAATTTATGAATTATACTTTTGCCCGTCAAAAACGCAAC
>WYDF02089479.1:0-10924 GCA_009867245.2 Adranes taylori | reverse complement strand
CGGGATAGAGAGAGATGGAAATATTTACAGGAGGCTTATGTCCAGCAGTGGACGACTATATAGCTGTTTGATGATGAGTAAATTTAGAACACGGGTGCAGTCAAACACGCTAGATGTCGCATGAGTTAATAGTTTAGTATAGAGACTTCGTTGATTGAACTGTTTATGCGTGCAAAGTCGGTTATATGCGACGTATGTGTGAATGATAATATTATTTTTGTACGTAATATAATATCTGATATTTGATTTTATCAATTTATACAAATAATTCCTTGTCGTAATAATTTCTGGATTATTTTCTTTTCCCAGAATATTACTTTGAGGAGGTGCTTTATTAGGGGAATGACAAGATTACTATAACATTATAAAATACATGAAATATATATACTACTGTAATAAACATTAATATACGCACACATGCTCAATAAAATACATACCGAATTATAATTCCATAGCCGAGTAATAGGTTTTTAAAAACTTTATTTACGGAATTATAATAAAACTAGCCGACCTGGCAAACATTGTTTTGCCCCTCATCTGGTCCCCATATTTGCCTACGGCGCCAACGGTTCCACAGGCCGCATTGCTGCGGTCCTAGGCATGGTCTAGTTGTCTCGGCTTTGCCGCGGCCAACACCATGACCTAATTGCAGCGGCTTTGCAGTGGCCAGCGACATGGTCTAGTTGTCGCGGCTTTGCGGCGGCCAGCGAGATTTCTAATTTTCGTGGCCACCGGCATGCCGTGATTGTTGCGGCTTTGCCACGGCTAGCTCTGTCATTGCCGCGGTCTGCGACCGCGTGTGCAGTGTTATTGTACTTAAATAACTAAGTATTCAAGTTTTCATGGCGATCGGTTGAACGGTGTAGAAGTTGATGTAATGCAGCCCCATCTAGTGGCGAGATACAAAAATGTGGATAGCATGAAAACTTTTTCCCTGAAAAAATACCTATATGTGCCAGGTTTCATGATGATCGGTCAAACGGGGTGTTAAAGTCTATTAATTTCAGACATACATTTATATATATATATATATATATAAATAGATATATATATACATATATATATATATATATATAGATATATATATATCTATATATATATATATATATATATATAGAGAGAGAGAGATTTAAAGAATTATATTTATTTGTATTCAATATATTAACTTAACACTTTAAATTACAATATAAATCAATAATGGAAATATAATGCAAGGTTTAGTTATTTTGCGGATTAGGATCACTCACAAGTAATCACATTCCAAATAAAACAAGCCAGAAGTACATGCAATAACATGAAATAGTCCACTGTAAATTTAACCTCAGCACATAGATTGGAACTTGAGTCGTACAATGTTATGTATTCTTTGTATTATATGATGGCCCCCGAGCACTTGATCTTGACTATCGGTTCTTGAAAACGTCTACAAGCGTTAGAACTATAGTGTTACCACCGCATGCTCGATAGTGAGTCCCTTTACGGAACAATTACCGATTCTCTTATATTATATAAAGTTATATGACCGCTTGAACTTTTTGAAAAATAAGTTAAGGAAAATTTTTGTATGAGAATATTTTGCATTACTGTCTTTAAATACATGCTATTAAATAAAAATTATGCTTGGCGTCAGAGGTATTTTTTTGTGAAATTCTTTATGATAGGCTAGTGGAAAACAAATTGTTCGAGTCAATGATTCCACTAAGTGTATGCGTACCTTTAGCATTAATTGAGTAGATTGTAACATTATACTCCGTGAGAGGTTCAAGATTGCCGATTTCAAATTCGGGAGCATTTGCCGATAAATTAGCAATGAGGCGACGGCCGCCTCCAGCACCAATCATCAAGGAGATGTCATGTACAAGCATAACGAAGCGCTGCTTCATGCCACCGTCAAAACCGCGCCGGCAACCAATTATCATAGAATGATGAGTGACATTTGTTGAAGAGCATAAAGTTGGAGGTTCTGGTTTGCCTAAAATATATAGCGAAGAATCAGAATGATAATCCATTTATCAAGTGCAAAATATTACGCAGGAAATCAGAATTTAATGCAGTTGTTATTTATCTTGAAGAAAATGATTACTAGGTTAAAGTTAAATGGGTGGTGTTTCACTCTAGCACAGTATCATGATTAATTCAAGCATTAATGGTAACGACACACAACGTATGCGTCTTTTGATTTCAGATATGCAAAACTTGTAATGTTGTAAAAAACTATTAGAAAATATCAAAATTTAGTAGTATAAAATCAATATGCGATTTATGTGCTAATTAATTACAACAAAAAAAAACAGAGTTTGATTTGATGCTCTCCACAAATTGATACTTTGCATTTAATGCAATATGTGGTATAGTTTAATTTTTCCCATCTGAGTAATAACCCATTCGTCAAATAAGAAATGCCTAAAGTTTGGTAAACAGCCAATTAATTATGAAGAAAGTGTTTTGTCTCTATTGCACATATATAATGAAATCTATCATAAATATTCCCATCTTTATTTTCGTTTACAATTTAGAAACGCCTAGAAATAACACTAACTCTCTCTAAATGTATGAAATAAAAAGAAACGTAATGATATGTTTCATATGATGCATTCATTGCAGTGTTGCCAACGTTGAATTTTAATATTTAGTAAACAACATTATATTTTATTATTTTTAGTACTAGCGTTATTAACATAAAACAAAGAAAACAAAAATAAAATCATAAATATAAAAATTAAACAACATGTAACTTAATATACTAAACATATTTAATACATTAAACTAAATATAAAATTAACACAGGATTTAATAATTTTCTCACTGTACTGTTACCAAATTGAAATTAATAACTCTTTTATTAACGAAAAATTACTGACTATATAAATAAATAATATATTATCTAAATAATGCTAGTGGCTGTTTCTAATATAATTGCAAAGATCTCATAAAACAATTAGGTACTTATTATCAAAGGAAACGATTAAACGGCAGTGCTAGTTTTATGAGAATTATATAACTAATATTAGTTACTTTAAAATTTAACAATTGTTCATTTACGTCAATAGTCAAATTAAATAAATGAATAAGTTAATTATATTATCATAGCAATATGTAAGAAATAATCTACAGAAATTTTCATCTAAGTGACAACAGTGCAGATATCCTTGTATAAAGCCATTCTAAATAAATGTGCTACTTTAAAAAGAGATAAGATGCATTCGCATAGAGTACTATAGAATTAAATATGGCGAATTTGTGATGTGTCTTCTTAATGTGTTATCACTCAGATGAGAAAAATTACACTATACCTTATTAGTCTTAGTAATTAAAAACATGAAGGCATAAATGATAATATACTTGAAAATTACCTGCAGGAATGACATGATATATGCAAGGCAATCTTTGCGAACCAAGTTCATTTCGACCCCAGCACTGTAAGGTGCCATAATCGGTATCAATTTTTGGCATATAGGTTAACCAACCATTGGCCTGATCCGGTCGTGATGCATCACTTAATTCACGTGAAATTCCCGGTGTTGTATTAAAACTCCAACGGAATAATGTGGCTGCGGGCTCCGAATCAACCTGAAAACAGTAAACTAAATTAGTTGAATGTTCTGATTGGTCCAATTAAACATGTCAATATTTTCCGGCGAAATTGTAATCAAAATTAGTATGTATTGTTTTGACAGTATGAAGCTTGGCTTAAGGAATGCGCTTAAGAAATTCTAATGGATATGTTTGAGATTTGATACATGACTTTTGTTTCCTATCAAATAAACGAATATCCTGTATCGAATTGCTGTGAATCCAGAGATTCCTAATACTCGATGTTTTTAGACACACTAAAAATCAATAATAACATTTCTTATTATTGTCTATCGACATTTTCTAAAATATATTACACTTTTAAAAGCAAAATCCTTTCCAAGTTTCTCGAAAGAAATAAAACTAAACTTGAAAATGTATATTTAAGTCTTTCTAGGTAGACACATTACGGTAGCTTTTAACTGTAATTCCGTGTATCTAGTCAAGACCGGCACTAGGTTAGTTTATAACATTTAATTGAGTTTCTATTAGAGTTAGTTACAACATTTTTTGTTTATTTATGAATATTTACATTAAAATAATAATTTACTATTTGCTCTAGAAAGTATATACAGATTTCTGTATATCCAGATTGAGTAATCTTAATACGCTTTAGAAGTAAAAGAATTTTAAGATCAATTGCAAGTGTTTTTACTTCGTTTCTACCACGTTTAGTACAATTGTTTAGATTGAGACCATAGTTTCAACCATTTCGGGCCATTTTCAGACGTACAGACTCGGGATTCGACGATTCATATTGGTTCTATTATTGGGAAATTTTGGATGGCCATATTGGGGCTACAAGGGATTAGACTTAGTGGTGTTAGATGTTAAAGTACAAGAGGAAAGTCAACCACTAGATAAACGGGAACAACATCACGGCAATGACGAGATAACGCTTATTACGGGTTTTGGGGCTACGAGGTTTTGGACTTGGTGGTGGCAAACCACCGAGCCATTTGAGATTTCGCTCTACGTCCTACAGAAAAAAAATTACAGGATTTCTCGTTAGAGAAATATAAAGAAACGTTTATTTTCCAGAAAAAATGCCGCAATGTTTGTAAATCTAAAGTCATCCTATAGAATGTTAAGGCTGGATTCTATGAAAACTTTATTTGAAATAAAAACCTAAACTTCCTGAAAGCACTATAGTTAAGAAAGTTTATTTGAATCTTCTATCCGTAAAGGTTCCGAAGGTATTGCACAAAGAGAACGTAATATGTTTAGTCATGGCAACTTTGTATTCCATTATAAATATTTGAATGGGATAGACGCAGTTGTCTGCATGCTGTAAGAGAATATGTGTACAAAAATTGCAGCCGCATAACAGTGAACAATATTGTTTTCATAGGAATTAGTCGGGCTTCAATATCATCAATTTAATGCAATTTTGCCACGTTTAAGATTTAAGAATAGTTTTGTCGGAAACTATGAAAAATTCAATCTTTTTGAACAGTCAACTTTTAGTCGTGTACACACGATTTATGCAGGAGTATTATTAACTTAGGTTAGTGAAACTTACGTCAACTACAATAAAATCATCTACAAAACTATACAGGAATTAGAGATAGAAGTATAGATGATCAAAATATTCCTAACAATACATTTGAAACTTATGTGAAACTTAGGCCGGACCCGAATAGACTGATATTGAACAACAAACCTGAAAACGATTTCCTCAAACTTTTGCGTGTGCTAAGTAAGTAAGAAAGTTTTAAGTTTCACCGAGGTAAGAACTTTAAAAGTTTTCTCGATTGTATAGGTTAGAGTGCCTTCAACTAAATGTCTAAAAATGTGGTTTTATACTGAACTAGGTATGTTTCTACCGGGCGGATCAAAAATTAGTTTATTAATTTGCATTTAAAATTAAAAAAAATCTAGTGATACTTTTCAAAATGGTGACTTTTGCAATTGATAAATATTTTAAGGGCTCTTAACATATTCTGTATATCGCGCAAAATGGAACAAAAAATGGCGCAAAGTGTTTTTAAAAACTTTTAGTTAAACGAAATTTAAAGATTTAGTTTTGCTTGATTTATTATGATTTAGTTTTGATTTAAACA
Source organism: Adranes taylori (assembly GCA_009867245.2). Taxonomy (NCBI): domain Eukaryota; kingdom Metazoa; phylum Arthropoda; class Insecta; order Coleoptera; family Staphylinidae; genus Adranes; species Adranes taylori. The sequence continues at coordinate 5,288 of WYDF02089479.1, read as the reverse complement.
TTTAGTTTTGTTTGATTTATTTTACTATTTAATTATAATAAAATTACATCTTTGATTTTTAGCAAGATTCACTATTAATCGAAGTTAATTACTTTAAAAACTACATTTTTAATAGGAATTGATTTAAGCACGGCAAACTTTAATGATTCCAATTGATTTAAGCAATTTAACTTAACTTTACGAATTAGTTGAAGTTGCAATTAGAGATGGGAATGTAACTGGATGATATATTACTTTGTTGGCAAAGTACAATCAGACAATTACAAAATTGCATAATTTTAACAAAAACATACAATTCACAATCTAAATAGAAAATTTAGATTGTTTGATTTATTGATAGATTGTTTATTGAAACAGAAAACAAAACGAACGTGGATTTAATATCTTTCATGAACCTATAAACAGACACAATTCACAACACCTGCATGCACCCAAAATCTCACAAACTTGCTGCTTAGTACTCTATGATCCATAGAGTACTAAGCAGCACATTACGGTGATTCCCCTTAAGATTACCCTCAGCACAACGAATTTTAACATCGACCGGAAGCGTATCAAACAAATACCAGATAATAAAGGTTATAAGTAGAACATAATAAACAATATCTTAAACAAAAAAAGAGTAAATTATAAAATTAATATTTCTTATTACTTCTGCCTCGAAAAAATGTTTACCCCGTCCGGGATTCGAACCCGGACCTCTCAATTGCTCTTCCAATTAAGCTAACTGGCACTTATTCGAAGACACAAATAATTTTTTATATGTATTTGTGTTCCGTATCTATTAAGATAGAAAACATATATCAGGATTTGTTTTGGCCACCTGTTTGCCAGCGTTGATCGATAAATTCGTCATCGGGTAGATGGAGCCTTCTTCCTGGACGTTTTTATTAATTTCTTTTCAGCTTTGCAGGCGGTCGCATGTTTAATTGAATATTTGATGTTTCCTGGTTAAACCTTCATGGTTAATCATCCATCTACCAGATGACGAATGAATCGATCGACGGCAGCAAATGCTGGTCTCCACTTATAGTTTCCCTTATTTTAACTGGCTATTACTTATAAACGGTTCAGGATAGAAATATGCGGTTTTCACTAAAATGTTTCATTTTGTACAAGTTTTGTTTGAATAGATTAAATTTTTTCTATCCATTTCGATTACGTCATATCAAAAATGACAGATTTTTGTCAATTTTTTTGTCGACTTTCTTTACTGGAACACCCAGTATATTTTTTCTGGTTTAAAAGAACTGACTTTCACCTATCAAACGACGCAATGCTTTTCAAAATCGGTTAACAAATGACTTGCGTAATTCATTTTTAAATTGAGAGATGCAAAGTAGACATCACATAACAGCACATCAATTTGCTTAGTTCTTTTAACCATGCAGGTTTTGGAAGTTTTATGTAAATGTCTTTGCGTATTTTCTGCCATTGTTGTATGGTTTTAAGTGAAAATGATGTTTTCAGACATAGAAAAATCAAATGTTGTAATTTATTTTGCTGAAACGAAGTGGGTGACTTTAACTAAAAGACGTTTCTTCACAAATTTTAATCCACTTCAAAATCAATTAGAAGTTGGTTCCACAGTTTTAAAAACTACGGATCATTATCGCGTAAGAAAAGAGAAACAGGTAATAATACTGTTTTAAATGACACCATAGCTCTATATGATTTTGTTAAGGGATATCCAAAATCGTCGATTAGAAAAATTGCTTCTCATTTCAACATGAGAAAGTCTAAAATTTATAAAATTATGCAAGAACTCACATTAAAACTTTATCAAATCCAAACTGTTTAGAAATTGAACGACAGGCACTTCGGAAAGCGTGTTCTTATGTGTGAAACATTAATGAATCTTATGAGAAAGCCAAGTCTTATGAAGCCACGTTTCATTTGAGTGGAGCTGTTAATAGATATAATTGCAGAATTTGGTCGGATGTAAATCCGCACGGGTTTCAAGAATATGAAAGAGATTCAATTTGTGGTTAACAAAAATAAAATCTATGGACCAGTTTTCTTCGCCGAAAAAACAGTAAATGGAAATAAATATAGACATGCTAGAATTATTTTTCTAACACCAGTTAGAAGAGGACGTCCAATTAAAAATTAATAGAAATGAAATCTATTTTCAACAAGATGGGGCACTCCCTCATATTTCCTTAACTTCTAGAATCCATTTCCAATAAATTTGGTGACAACTGGATTGGTAGAAGTGCTCCAATAGAATGGGCTTCTAATTCACCTCACTTCACAATTCCCGATTATTTTGTATGGGGATACGTAAAATCCGTAGGTTATAATCCTGCACCACAAAATTTAGAAGAATTGAAAAATAGTATTCGTCAGGCATTTAACAACATTACCAAAGATATGTTGCAAAAGGGCTTTTCAAATTTGTATCTACGTTGGAATAACTGTATTCATCAAGAAAGGCGCACATTGAAAATTTTATGAACTAGCACTCAATGAGCTAAAAAAATATACGGGTGTTCCATTAAAAAAAGTCAACAAAAAATACGTAAAGGTGATAAATTTGAAATTTACATAAAACCTCCAAAACATACTATGATTAAAAGAACTAAGCAAATTGATGTTGTGTTATGTGATTTCTACTTTGCATTTCTCATTTAAAATTACTCAGTCATTTGCTGACCGATTTTGAAAAGCCTTGCATCGCTGGATAGGGAAGGTCAAGTCTTTCAAACTAGAAGATATATGCTGGGTATTCTATTAAAAAAGTCAACAAAAATATTGTCAAATATCCGCCATTTTAGATATGACGTAATCGGAATAGATAGAAAAAATTGAATCTATTCAAACAAAACTTGTACTAAAATGAAACATTTTAGTGAAAACCGCATATTTCTATCATAAGCCGTTTAGAAGTTATAGACAGTTAAAATAGAGGAAAATATAAGTGGACACCCAGTATATTAAAAACTCAATAACAAAAATGGACAAATTAAATGCCTCCAGTTGTACATATTATGATGCCACATATATATAAGTCAAACTGGTCGTAGTTTTAATGTCAGATTCAATGAACATCTCACTTCTTACAATGGATCTGCAAATAATAAAAGCCAAAATAAATCAATATTAATTGTTTAGAGCTTTTCATTTCGTAAATTCTAAAACTATAAATCTAATGGTTCTTGAAACATACATCAAAAAATTAAATGCACACGCGAAATAGACAAAACAGTGAAATAAACTTTTTAAACATCACATTATATAATCAAAACAGAAATCTCTGTATAGAGTGGCACACAAAAGCAACTTGGTCAGATATACATACACAATCTACGGCCAATACAAGCAGCAAGGGATCAAACGTTGTAGGATTAGCAAACAGAATCATATACTATCAAGTGCTAATAGTATAAACAAACTAATAGCAGGAAAGTGCTAATAGTTGAAATTTAGTCTCAATTAAGCTTTCACACCTGTGTATAAAATTTCATTGAAATCCATTCAATAGGGCGTGACTTATTCAGTTTAAACACGCAGATGAAAATATATACATTCAGTCAGGCATTGAAAAATTCCGTCGGAAAAAAAAACTCCATATTCCAAGAAATAACCCAAAATAATAAAAAAAACTCAAGAAGTGTGAAGTTAATGATAAACTGTTCACCCAGTACAAATTTAGTAACCTATCAACTTGTCTATAGAAAAATCCATTTATTAGAGAGGAACGAAAGAAAAATTGTCCGCATAAGATTCAGGTGATACGATCGAATGGTTTTGAGAGACTGTTTCAAGTTTAAGTGAAATGTTCAAACAGTTATTAGGATGTGTAAACTTTCTTTGGAGCTAGTCGTATATTCCAAAACGACTGAGCGAAAATTGATTTCGTAGTCGAAAAAAATAAATTGAATTAACCTAATTCCGCTAACAGAAATAACTTTTCACATCAAAAGTTCACATAAAATGTATATGTGAATTATGAAATAGAATGGTAAAATTAGATTACCATTTGCAGTAAGAACTTCCATATTTGGCAGAGAAAGGATGGCATAATAATAAACTTAATTTTTGATAAATATCATCTTTCCTATATCCGGCATCAAATTTTTAAAGATATATTCATGAGAATTCTTTATTTGACCATTTTGATCTGACTGATCATGAGTTTCATCATCTGTTACATGTACCTTGTGTTATCTTTATATGCATGCTATTTTTGTTTCTTATTTTTATCCTTCATACTATACCATATACGTATGTAATATATATATAGGTATATGAAAGATATAGGAATCATGTATAGACAATTTTTTCTATTTCAGCGTAGTACGTCTCTTGTATTTACACCAGTGCAAACCATTTATACGTAATTCTAAGAGGACACCCCAAGGAACAATTTACATGTTCCAAAATAACTCCTTTCTTATGATATCAATCTGGATGAAATTTGGTAAATAGGTGCAAAGGGTGATTCCGCAAAACGGTTTATTTCATTTTTTTTACAAAACCAATATGGCGACTGGAACCATTTTTTTTTGTTCAGAAATTTCATATTGAAAAAATTTCATATTGGAGGCTGAAATTTTGCACACATATAGCACCTTGTATTATGCGTCGAATAAAAAAGTCCCATGTTGTCAATTTTATAGGAAGCGGTGTTCCCGCGTTTGAAGCTTAACAAACTTTTTGAAATATCTGAGGAACGAGAAAAGATAGGACATTTGAATAAACTTTATTGTATAGGCTACATAAAAGCCCTCCGATTTTATTTGAAAGTTTTTCTAAAATGACAATTTAATATATATATATATATATAGGGTGTTTTTCATTTTGAAAATTTTGCGGTTCATTTTCTCAGAAAGTTGACATGCAATTTTGATTAAATTATAAAAGTTCCTTTAATACCTAAGCGACTAAGCGGGTTAAAAAATCGCACATCATAGCACTGGAGTAATTTGACCTTGAAAATAATACCCTAAATATCTCGGTTCTTATGAATTTTGGGAAAATGAATTTCGCTATTTGCTATTAGAATTATGGAAATAAACATGCCCGTGCCGACCTCTATTGTCACTAATGATAAGCGCATTGTAGTAGATGAAATGATGAAAGTACAGAAAATATCAGCGATATGAATGTAAATCCGCTACCAGCTATTGCAAACAACTTGCTTAACGTCAAAAACACATGCATCAAAAATAATTAAATACATTGCTCTTGTCCAGTTTCATATAATGAAAATGAAAATCATCGGTAGTTGGACATCAGGTTTTAGCTATATCACAATAGCCGTATTGTTCGCACCGAATAAATAA
>WYDF02089468.1:0-10924 GCA_009867245.2 Adranes taylori | reverse complement strand
ATATATACAGGATATACACTTTCTAATTGAGACAGTATTACTATCTCCTAAAGTAGAAGACATGGAGAAACGTTAAATGAAGAAAAATGTAGATAATTAAAAAACAAACAAACAACAAACATTAGACTTCGTACTCGAAATATTTACAAAAAAGGAAATTTGGCAATTTTTTACAATTCACTTTAGCATGGTTATTTTTGATAATATTGAAAAACTTTAAAATAGTTTTTTGTTACGTAAGTAACATCTTTAAGTTTACCTTAAACACTTATGTAATGCAACGTTTTGTAACTGCGTAGACACCATCAACATAATTTTTTTAAATACGGACCTGGATTTTTTTTTTCATTAAATACTTTCAAAATTGTATTTTAAATACAACCCTATATGATTAAAAATAATTTGACAGTTTTTGTTGATTTCAACATGGTTCTTATTTTAAAAGCCGGTCCTGCCGCGATTCGTTGTACGTATGATATATTTAGTTTAACAGGATAAAATTGAAACGCAAAACATTTTAATGAAAAAGACCTACAAGTTTTAGGAATCTAGTGATTCATAAAAAAACTTAACAACGTTGTCTGAGATTTTGATTAAATAGATCAAACTAGGACAGGTAAAAGAATAATGTGTTTTAATTAACTTTTTATCAAGCACTAGGTTCCCAAAAACTAGGTAGATCGTTTTGATTACCAGTTTTTGGGCTTTTTATCTGATAAACTAAATATATCGTAACTGGAACTAACTGAAGCAGGCCCGGCTTTAAAAATCAGAACCGCGGTGCAATCAGCAAAACATGTTACAAGTGATTTTATTCATACAGAGTTGTATTTAGAACTCAATTTAGAAACAATTCTATACAAAAATGAACCAGGTCCGTATTTAAAAAAATTATGTTGATGGTGTGTACTTAGTTATGATACGCTGTATTACATAACTCTTCACGGCACACTTAAGTATGTTACTTATGTAACAAAAAACTACTTTAAAGTTTTTTAATATTATCAAAAATAACAATGCTAGAGTAAATTTAAGAAAATTCAAAAAATTTGTTTATTGTAAATATTTTAAATACGTCTCAGAAAATTTAACTGCTGATGTTTGTTATTTGTTTGCTTTTTAATTATCTACATTTTTCCCCATTTAAACGTTTCTGTATCTTTTCTACTTTAGGAGATAGTAATTCTCAATTAGAAAGTTTACACCCTGTATACATCCTGTATAAAGTTATGAACGATTATGCTAGCGACAATTTTATTCATTGTACTTATTGTATATTTCTATTGTACCACGAATTTTTCCATTGACATACGTAGCAAAGCTAGATACCATTATGAAATAAATTATTTAATAATGTTTTATTATTTTAATTATATAAAATATTTATATTTTATAATTATTGCAGGAGTAGCCAGCAGTTTTATCTCAGAAACTATAATACCTAGAGCTTTGGGAAAAAATATTCATCACGCCGATATAAATCTCTGGAAAATATTTTGAAATTTGAGATTTTAACCGTAGAGGGCGTAACAGCAAGTTGTAAAAATAGAGATTGATTTTTGCAAAAAAGTCCCATACAAGGTATACTATTAGTGCCGAAGCTGAAAATACTAAGTAATCCTACATCTATTTTATTTAAGACTTCATTCTTCGTGCATCCATTAATAAGGGTGGGGGAAACTTCCGAATTATGCAATATTTAGTAATCTGATTTGAACATAATTGCACTTGTTTGAAAGAAAATTTAAAGTAGATTTGAAATTGGTTCCAAGCGACATACAGAAATTGTTGATAAGCCTTCCAGAGGGCGCTGTTACACAGCACGACATTTGTTTTCAAATATCTGAAAAAAATTAAATGGAAACGTATAATTCTTCTTATTTGATGAGAAAGAACTTAAAATGCACCAATTTTCCTAAAAATCTTATATCGATATCATTTTTTGTTGGGATAATCTCAGGCTTCTTTTGGTCTCCAGTTGATTCATCTATGACCCCTGTTAGATGCATGGTAGAAATTGCTAGCACAGACTTTTTTTTGCAATATATAACTATTGTACAGTCGTCATCAAAACCCAACATTTACAAATTCTCCTGTTTGCATTTGGAGGGTAAAAATTCTTTAGGAACTTCCTTTTTATTTTTGCAAATTTTCCTTCCCTTCTCGTTTCTAGCTTCTTGCATCGCGGCGAGTTTTACCACTCATCAACAAAATAACACCTGCGTCTGATTCATTCCGCGTGTCTATCTTTCAGATAGATATTTTATTCTGATATTACTTTATTTAACTTTGTATAATTAAATGAAATTATTATGATAGATTGCTACATTATTTTATGTAATTTATTGATTTTAACGATTTCCTAGCATTTACACATTATACTCTTTAATCATGTAAAATATTTAAAATCTCTACAGTAGACTACAAAGAATTGAACAGATCTAACATTTTTGTCTTTACAATATGCTAGATTCTCAGCATATTCTTGGAATATGCGTAGGTCATTTTTAGCATATCTGTGTTACTTGGGTCGTAAGTCTGGTTCTGCTTAGCCGAATTTTGCAATTTGATAATGTCAATATTGAACGAACATCATACAAGGGATTAATATGCATTTTGTAAAAAATATTCTTTTTCATATTGTAGGTCATAATTTTTTACACAAACTTCTATTCATCTCGTTGCTTTGTTATATAATAATGGTACACAGGTAAATATCTTATATTAATGTTAAAAATAATTTGTTTTATAACTTGGAGAATAAACATTTATTCGGATTTAAAACATTCGTCTTTTAAAACATGCAAAATAGACCTCGAACTTAAGAAACAATTTGAAAGGGAGTTGTTTTTAATGTGGCCCACCAACAAATTTTCATTCGTAATGCGGCTAAAAGATATGTTGAAAGATTTTCCCAGTCCTGGTAAATCTAACACTACATTACCAAGCAGTAGTACAAAATATATACTAATCTCTAGAGAAATACGATTTAAATAAACTCATTAATTTTCCAAATATGTATGTGTAGAATATAGTGCTTCCCTTTTGGGATATTTGTAGTTTATTAGATTTTCCCGGTGTATGTAATGAATATATTAACTTAGCATGTTAGCAATTAAATATAACTAAAAGGAATGATGTTCCGTTATAGAGAAATAAACCAATTTTAGTTCAAATTACTTGAAACCAGTAGATAAATAATAAACAACTACTATTGCAGAAAAAACTCAAGTCGTGCTGTAGAAGATTGAAATACTTTAGCTCAAAAACAGTGGCAAACATAATATATACAGAAATTGTTTAAAGACTTAGAGACGAGAGATTAGGAAATAACCGGAGGACTAGAGACGGCACCAGAGATTTTAAAAGAAGAGGTAAAACGAGCTATGAAGAACTGTAAAGCAGGCAGGGCCTAATGAAATTCACATAGATATAATAAAATTACTAAATAAAACAAATATAAAGACCCTTGTCAAACTTTTGAATAATATTTATAAATTTTATAAATCTGGAATAATATCTGAAAATTGGCAACAATTCATGTTTATATTAATTCCGAAGAAGGCAAATGCGAGAAGGTGCGATGAATACAGACTGATAATTACTCAAACGATTTCAAACGGCTTCATGAACTAATTACTCAAACGATTTCTAAAAATTATTCATGTCAGAATATATAAGAAATGCGAACAAGACATTTGTTAGACGCAGTTTGGTTTCCGTAAGAGCGTAGGAACCAGAGAAGCCTTGTACAGTATGACCGTAATTTTTCAGAAATATAGAGATTTTCAGAAAAAGTTGTTCGCTTGTTTCATACATTATGAGAAAGCTCTAGACCAAGTCAAGCACACAAAGCTTATAAGAATATTAGAAAAGAAAGGACTACACAAACAAGATATCCAGATAGTTAAAGATCTGTATTGGAATGAGCAAACTGCCATAAAATTCGACAATTTACTAACTGATCCAGTGAACAACAAACAATGAGTACGACAAGTATGTATTTTATCGTCCTTTTTGTTTAATTTGTGCTCGAAAAATATTTTCGCAAAAGCCTTTCAAAAGAAAACAGACACCCCAGAATTAATTCATAAACAAACTATCAGAAGCAATTGATAAACAAACTATCGATAACAGGTGATAAACTAGGCCTCAAAATAAACGTCAGTAAGACCAAAGTAATGATTGTAAGCAAATCACAAGAACCTTCACGAAATATAACACTAAATGGTAAAAGAATTGAAGTGGTCGAAAATTTTAAATACCTTAGAACTTGGATAAATTGCAACTTAGATCCTGACCTTGAAATGCAACCCCAAATAGAGCACGCAAGAGGTACATTTAATAACAAGAAGAAATTAAGGAATAAGGTATAGATTCGTGAAATGTTACATACTCTGTGTTGTTGTACATATGTGAGGTGTAGACGTTGAAAGTAAATACACTCATAGGCCGCCGAAAGTGGAGGTTTGGGGGGCTTAGCCCTCACAAACGAAATTAATGACAAGGTACAATTAATTTGCATACAACCAGCTTTATGAAGACATTAACGGGCATGGCTAGTAGGTTAAACTACTAAAGACCACAGAATGTCAGGAATACGAAAAAATTCCCGTATTCCAGAATTACGGCCGCGGCTTCTCCGCAACCATCGATACCCATATACCCATATACCGTACACCCATATTCCGGTATTAATTACCGTATTCCTGTATTTCCGCGATCCCGCAATTACCGCGGCCTGCGGACGCACCTTTCCCGCAACCAAGGATAGGGATTAAGAACATTTCAATAATATGTGTCCTTGTATTCCAGTATTCCTGAGTTCGCGCTTTAAGTATATATCAACACGCGCGTATTCGAATGCAACGTTGTGTAAAAATTTCAAAAATATGTGTTCTCGAATTTCCTGTTACCGTATTCCCGATCTACACCAAACTTCACAGGATCACCGCTAAGCTATGTTAAAGTTTTCCTGAATATTTGATCAAATCACTTGAGCGGTTTAGAAACCAGTATTTTTTTCCTTATTCCAGTGTTCCCGTATTCCCGTGTTGCTGTATTACCAAACTACACAGGATTACCCGCTATTTCGTGCGGGTAATCCTAATTTCGTGAAAATTTGATCGAAATCGGTTGAGCGGTTTAGACTATAATATATAAGAAAATATACAGGGTGTTTATGGTACAGGGTGTAAATATACAGGAAATACGTTTTTGAAAAAAAATTATTGCTCAAAATCGGTTCAGTATATTCAACTGTTCAGTAAGGCAAAATTGAGGTCCCCTGGTCTTACATAAGTTCCCCAAGTTTCATTTTTCCAGCTTTCTTAGGAACTGAGATATTTAGGGTAGTACACTTTTTCAAAGGTCAAATTACTCCGGTGCTAAGACGTACGTCTTTTTTAAACTTGCTTAATTCCTTAAGTATTAATGAAACTGTCAAATGGGCCCTTAAAATTCGCTAAAAATAACACCCTGTATATATGTTAAACTGTGATTTTAGAAAAAATGTTTCCTATCGAATATCCTATCTTTATCTTTCCTGAGATATTTAAAAAAGTTTGTTAAATTTTAAAAATGACAACACCGCTTCATATACAATTTGGCAACATGGAACTTTTTATTCGACGCATAATGCAAGGTACTATATGTGTGCAAATTTCAGCCTCCTAGTTTTATTACGAAATTTCTGACCAAAAAACGGCTCCAGTCCGCCATATTGGATTTGTAAAAAAATGAAAAAAATTGTTCTGCACCTGCCGACCAAATTTAATCCAGATCGGTCCCATAAGGAAGGAGAAATTCTTGAACATACAGACGTACATACACACGCACAGCAGTGAAAAATCGACCCTTCTTTGATCAAGAAACAATTTTTTTAGAAAAAACTTTATATCAAAAATTTTTGATGCATTTCCATACAAGAATATTTTGAATTATCTTGATAAATTTATAGATTTGTTAAACTTTGGAGTATTTTTGATTTTTTCGGTAAATGCAAATAGTGTAGAAAAAACCACATATTCTGTGCATATATAGACGATCGATATTTTCATAAGAATGTTCTCAAATCTTTTGAAAAATTCATAATTTTTTTGGGCAAGACATTTCTGAAAAACAGGTTGACATCAATCAAATTTAATTCAAATTTTGTAAACGGCATTTTTGTTCTCTACCATGTTTCAAACAATTTAGGAAAGTTTTCAAACAATTAAACTTAAATTTTTCAATTCATTCACAATTTTTTCATGCTTTCATGCTTTTTGTAGTATATAGGTAACTATTCATTATCTTTCGTGGACCACTGAAATTTTCCACCAGGCCACAAATGGTCCGAGGACCACTTGTTGAAAAACAGTGCTCTATCAGACGTAATGTTTTTCGGAACTCGGTCGGGCGCATTGAGCCTCTGAGGCACTGTTTGATTTACTAATTTTTTATATGTAAGTAAGTAACCTTTATTGACATAATCAAACTACATTATCACACTTAACATCAGTGAACAAAACAATACAATATACATAGTAATATTTTATATCCATTCTCCTACCATCTTCTGTCACCTCTGTAGTCTTTTTCTTTACATTGTTTCTATTCCCCTTGTTCATCAACCTCTCTTCCCCACTACTCACTCAGTTTTACCTGCTGCTACCCTCTTCGTTCCCCTCGTTCCTCACGTTCCACTGTCAATTCCGCTCTCTTTAATTAATCTTTCCTCCTTCCCAAACCATATCCATGTTTCTTCGCCTAGCCACCCCTTCCTGTACGCCAACCTTCCTTACACTATCTTTTCCCTTCCTTAAATCTGCAGCTGCGTCTCTTATCCTATTCTGTACCTTTCTTTCTTTGTTTGTTAGATCGTTGTCGATGTATATTTGCGTGCCAAATAGCTTGCTTTTCTTTCCAATTATCTCCCTCTTTTGTTCAAAATTCTTCAACTTGATTACCTCTGCCTGTCTTTCCCTTCCGTTCTCTGTTTTCCCAATCCGTACATATCCACAATTTTTACATCAATACCCATCTTATCGAACACTTTCTTCTATACATCTTCTTTGGTTTTCACTTCTGCTCCCACACCACTAACTACTATATATTTTTTACATTCCCTTCTTTGCCCTTCCTCTTCTCTATCCTCCGCTTCGCTCATTCACTTTTACATTACCTTCATCTCCTTTTTCGTTTTTATCTCATTTTCTTTCACAATCTTTTTTGTTTCCTCACTCTCCTTCTTCATCATTATTACTTTTTCCCTCATTCCGTTCAGCTCTTTTAATATATTATTTTGCATCTCCATCATCTGTCGCATCATTCCTCTGATCTCTTCCTTTTTCCCTTATCCCTGACACCTCCCTTATTTTCCGTATCTTTTTCACTATCTATGCTGTCTGTACTTTCCGACATATTTACATATATGTACATTGAAATTCTGCCCTTTCTGCGATCCACTTTCCCAAAAAATTATCTATTAACTATATAGAGAACAACGATTTAACTATATAGACACAAAAACACGATTTAAATACTTGTTTTTAAATCCAAATATATTTATGACGGTTTTTGATCTCTTTCTCTTGCAATCACTTCCACACATTTTTCTACTCATTCCTACTACGTGCTGCCTTCGACCGTTATTTATTACACAATGTGTAACTATCTCTTTTTACACAAGGTATAATTTATTACGAAAAAAAACAGATGCAAAAATACCTGTTTAGCACTTTTTTTCCCTTTTCCCCCACCACGAATATACTTTATAAGATTAACGCAGTGGAAGATTTTCCACTGCGTATACCACGTCTCGCTTGCTTGAAGTACGCCATGTACTAATCTTTTGTATATATAAAAAAAAATCGTACAAAAAATATTGTTAGCTTTTATTATTAAACACCTTTATTTTATAAAAAATTATAAAATCATTTTCTTTAAGTTGTATTATACAATTAAAAATTAAATTGAATTAAAACAAGAACATACGTTCATCGATCCCTCATTCATCTGATTCATGAGAAGATATCTGTCCTTCTACCTCTCTATTATAGTATGGAGGACACATGAAAACAGCAAGTAAGAAGCAGATAGCAGTGAGGCACTTTTTACGTTCATACTGATCTTCTCTTAAGAGTCTCTAAATTGCATTTTTCACTCTGCAATTTTTGTTGGAGTTGTGCTGGCATCCGAATTGAATTTACACTTCGTTGAGCAAGTTGACCAAGCACAAGTTCGTAGCGAGTTGTTTTATGCATAGTCAACGACCACGGTGTGGTCACCCGATTTGAGTTCTTATTTTCTTGTTAGGTTGCCACATCTGTCATTGACGTTCCCACCAAAAAGTTAGCGGCATAGCTTGACATTTGTAAAGGTTACGTTGTCTTTGCGTGTTTTCAATTTTTTACGACTTTAGAAATCAGTCGTCTTTGCATCAAAGAGCTTGTACTCAATTTTGGGTTTAAAACGGATTCAACAGAGCGAAGACCTTGGAAATGTTGGGGAAGTGTTTTAGAAATTGTACTCTTTCGAAAACAAACGTTTTGGCACTAACGCTTCGGACGTGGTCGTGATTTTGTTGAGGATGTCGAACGCAGTGGCAGCCCACGACTTCAAAAACCGACGAAAACATTGATAAAATCAAATACATGATAGCCAAAAACCGTAAATTGACCATCAAAGAGCGAACAGAGGACTTGAACATTTGGGTTAATGATTTGGGCTTCAGACGTGTTGTTGGTAAAGCTGGAGTCTCAAGCAGAAAATATACCTCGTTGATGACGTGAAAAACATGATTTTCATTGTTGAATCCGACCCAACATTCATAAAATGCATTCTTATTGGAGGTGAGACGTGAGTTTATGAGTATGACAAGCAATCCAGGTATTAAGCGAGTGAATGGCATACACCGAATGAGCCTCGATTTCACTCGAAAAAGAAGATAATACTCGCGGTTTTCATGGATTACAACGGTGTTGTGCATCATCAATTTTTTCCAAAAGGTCAGACAGTTAACAAAGAGTATTAATTGGACGTTTGTGAGTTACGAAACGTTTGCGTGAAGCAATTCGCCAATAAATCTGGATTTTTGGGCAAATAACTCGTGGATTTTGCACTACGATAACTGAAAAATTCTCTCGGTTGACTGAAAAATCCGCTCCGGTGATCACGTCGTAACAGCCAAGAAACGATAATGGAAAAATCGAAGACGCTTCTGATGGCCATACCGAAAACCGAGTATCGTAATGTTTCGAGGATTGGATCAATCGCTGGCATAAGTGCTTTGCAGTTGATGTAGAGTTCTCCGAAGGGAACTCTACCTCAATTTATATTTTTAATTTTGTTAATTATTTCTGAAACTTTTTAGTCAAGGTGGTAAACAATTAAAGTAATTCTGTAATTTATTTTTAAACCAAATTCATTCATTTATACTTTAAACCTACGTGACTCTAATTAATAATATTTTATTAATAATGAATTTAAATTCTCTTCATCGAAAGCATTTATAATATAGAAAATCAAATATTGATTGTATATAAAACTGTATTCAAATTGAATGTTTTTCCCAACAGCTTTGGTTTAGATAAAACATAATATAAAATTTATATTTGTATTTAGGTGTGTATAATCGAATAATTTACGTACACAATATAAGGCAGCTGTTCTTGATTGTAAAATAATTATTATCGATTACATACTTAAGTTAACGAACTAAAGTCCAACCCATGTTATAAATTCACTATTAGTTACTAGATGATAACCCGTCGTAAAACGACTATCCATTAGCAGGTCATATTTAATTTACCCAAATGAGTTGGGTTATTTGACCCCTACCGGCGTTTTTCGTAATTCACACAGAGTAAAGTAGAAAATTAAGTTATATAATCTAACATAATAAAAAAATTTAAATGCATGCCACTGCTAGTATTGAATGTAAACTAATTCATGTTTCTTTTAATGCAGCATTCGTACACACTACAAAAGTACTAACTATCTCACTCGCACATATATGCTTGATATAATAAAATCAAAAGCGTTCTAAACACAAATACGACACAAACACAGAAACACAAGACAGACGGACTGACAAAGTTAGACGTTTATATATAAGTATATATGGAGGACATTGTTGCCGTTTACCAATTATGAAATATTCCCCATATTTCAGATAAAATAGGAGCAAAGATTTTATACAATATAAAAGTATTTATTTGGATGAAATAAAATTTTCATTATTGTATATACTAAAACTAGGCAAACCAACAATTTATTATCATAAAAAAATAAACAATATTCGAAAAGTTTTGATAAGAAATCAAGAATTGTCTATAAAAAGGTTACTCCGCTATATAAATTGTCTATAAAAAGGTTACTATAGAACTTGTTAATGTGCTTCCCAAGTCTAAAGACGATTCCGATGATGAAGCTCCGACTTGAATTATAAAAGGCTCCAGGTCATCTTGCATCTCATCAGGCTTCCACATGTATTTTTCTACTATAAGAATATGGTTGATGCAGTTTTTCCTGTTCTCGGGAGTTATCGGGGAGTATGCCTCTTTGATCAGGCGTTCCATGTCTTTAGGTTTAAATGTGACAATATGCCTCGTATTATGCCCCTTTATTTGAGACCAAATTAATTCAATCGGATTTATTTCGCAGTGATACGGATGCAATCTTAACACTACGTGACAATGCTGCTTTGCTGTTTCATCAATCTTGTAGGCATCGAAACGATATCTTTCACACTCCACGACGTGCAGCAATTCTTTTTTTAGCATATCGTCATCTGTATCAATTTCTTTTGATTGTAGCCAGGATATTATTCGTGCATTTATCCATCTTGTTGTAGGGATTTCTTTAACTTTTCTGGAATGGTACCTTGCGTTGTCCATCACAATTACTGAAGCTGTTGGAAGATTTGGTAACAATTTTTCTG
>WYDF02089457.1:0-10924 GCA_009867245.2 Adranes taylori | reverse complement strand
CATAACCTTTGTCTTACTCCCATTCACTTCCATCCCTCTTTTCCTCATATATCTATTCACCCTCTCTATCATCTCCTCTCTACTACCCGCCATACACACTATGTCATCAGCGTAAGCCAATGACCATATTCTTTCTTTCCCACATAATACACCTCCAGCTTGCCCCTTCTTCAACACCTCCTCCAAGTCTGAGACATATATGTTGAATAAGCTCGGACTCAGAGGACACCCTTGCCTAACCCCTTCTTCTATATTGAACCACTCAGACACATCCATTCCTACCCTAGCTCTTACTCTGTTTCCCTCATATAACCATCTTACATTCTCATACATTCTATCCGTAAGTATGTTGAGTTAATATTTTTAGTTAATATTTTTAGAAGAAATAGTTTTATAAAATTAAAAAACACTTAGTAAAACAAACTTTGAGATTTGTGAATTTTTTTACAGAATTCCTCGACGAAATTTTGCAAAAAATATCATTAATCTAATTAGAAAACGTACAAAGTATTTACACAATTTTTTGTCAAATTGTTAAAATGTTGAGTTAATATTAATAGAAGAAATAGTTTTATAAAATTAAAAAAAGCACTTTGTAAAATAAATTTTGATCTTTTGTGAATTTTTTTACAGAATTTCTTCATGAAATTTTGCTAATTTGCTTCTAATATTATTCGAAGAAATAGTGTTATATAATGCAAAAGCTCTTTGTAAAAAGAATGTTCAGCTTTGTAAATTTTTTACAGAATTTCTTTATGAAATTCTGCAAAAAATATCGTTTACCTAATTATAAAACGTAGAAAGAATTTACACGGATTTTTTTTTTGAAATGGGAAAAATGTTAAGTTAATATTTTTAGAAGATATTGTTTCATTAAATTTAAAAACACTTTATAAAAAACATTTTGAGTTCTGTGAATTTTTTTTACAGAATTTATTTATAAAATTTTGCTAAACTTTCTTATAATATTATTAGAAGATTTGTGATTTTTTTTACAGAATTTCTTTATGAAATTCTGCAAAAAATATCATTTATCTAATTATAAAACGTACAAAGTATTTAAATGATTTTTTTTGAAATGGGAAAAATATGAGTTAATATTTTTAGAAGAAATTGTTTCATTAAATTTAAAACACTTTATAAAACAAATTTTGAGTTCTGTGATTTTTTTTTACAGAATTTATTTATAAAATTTTGCTAAACTTTCTTATAATATTATTAGAAGAAATAAATAGTGTGATATAATGTAAAAGCTCTGTGTAAAAAGAATTTTGAGATTTGTGATTTTTTTACATAATTTCTTTATGAAATTCTGCAAAAAATATCATTTATCTAATTAGAAAAGGTCAAAGTATTTAAATGATTTTTTTTGAAATGGGAAAAATGTGAGTTAATATTTTTAGAAGAAATTGTTGTATAAAATTAAAAACCACTTTGCAAAACAAATTTTGAGCTAACACTATTTCTTCTAATATTATTAGAAGAAATAGTGTTATGTAATGCAAAGCTCTTTGTAAAAAGAATTTTGAGCGTTGTAAATTTTTTACAGAATTTCTGTATGAAATTCTGCAAAAAATATCATTTACCTAATTACAAAACGTAGAAAGAATTTATACGGATTTTTTTTTTGAAATAGAAAAAAAGTTAAGTTAATATTTTTAGAAGAAATTGTTTCATTAAATTTAAAAACACTTTATAAAACAGATTTTGAGTTCTGTGAATTTTTTTACAGAATTTATTTATAAAATTTTGCTAAACTTTCTTATAATATTATTAGAAGATGTAAATAGTGTTATATAATGTAAAAGCTCTTTGTAAAAAGAATTTTGAGATTTGTGATTTTTTTTACATAATTTCGTTATGAAATT
Organism: Adranes taylori; assembly: GCA_009867245.2. Taxonomy (NCBI): domain Eukaryota; kingdom Metazoa; phylum Arthropoda; class Insecta; order Coleoptera; family Staphylinidae; genus Adranes; species Adranes taylori. The sequence goes on along the minus strand of WYDF02089457.1, from coordinate 9,056 downwards.
CTGCAAAAAATATAATTTATCTAATTAGAAAATGTACAAAGTATTTAAATGATTTTTTTTGAAATGGGAAGAAATTGTTGTATAAAATTAAAAACCACTTTGCAAAACAAATTTTGAGCTAACACTATTTTTTCTAATATTATTAGAAGAAATAGTATTATGTAATGCAAAAGCTCTTTGTAAAAAGAATTTTGAGCTTTGCGAATTTTTTACAGAATTTCTTTATAAAATTCTGCAAAAAATATCAATTATCTAATTACAAAACGTAGGAAGTTAGTACCAAGGACGATAATCCTTCCAAATATTGGATAATAAAGGTCTAAAAAAAGGTCTGGACCAAGAACAAGCATTGGTAACTGCGAGGAAAATAAATTTCCATGAAAAAGGCTCTTGTCACCAAACAATTATGCATATGGTAGGCGAATGGACTAAAATGAAACTAGAGAGACGACTAATATTTCGTAACCTATGTAATCATTTGATCTAATTAGTCATTTGGTAACTTATGTTATCGAATGGCTGATTACCGAATGACTTAATTCTGGTTGATTTGAATATCAATAATACAAAAAATGATCCTAATCTCTTGGTCATAGAGAACCAGGTCATATATAACGAGCAAAGGACCAAAATTATATAGATCGTTAGTTATTGACAAAACAATTAAAGATATAATGATTATTTAAAACATTTAAATAAAACTAATGGAATAAATCTCATGTATATTCAATAAAACAAAATAAAATATTCTAATCTTTTGATCAGTCTTTGCATCAAATAATAATTAAGTGCCTAATAAAAAATTAAATCTTACATTTTCGTGTCATTCTGCACTGTTACTAACTTTAAGTGATATTTTAAATTGGAACTTCTTAATCAAACGACTTGAATTGCGTAGTACCTAACTCTATGGCAAACACATTTTTAATGCCCACTAGCTAACGACGCCCAAAATCATCTTTTACAGACATCCCAGAATTTTTGCTAGCTCACTAGCATCACGAACCGGACGCAGATACAATTTTTGTTGAACCCGTGTGCCTAGAATTCTCAGAAATTCTACGAACTATTTACATATAATATAATTTGTATACATTTAAAATTTGTATGGAAGATAATTATGAAATTAAGGATAACCTGCTTCTAGCAAATCACATTAAATTCAACCCATTATTTTTCCGTACGTGGCAATGTGAATATTACCTTCTAATTTCAGGTAGTGTCATTACATATTATGATATCATTTATCAACTAAAATAAATCATGTTCAAAAAAAGTACTTACATTGTAGTTTTTCATCTAGGTTCCCCCTTGACGTTACCGATAAGGCCCTTATGAATTCTTCAAATTCTATAGAACCATCCTGGAATACAACAAAAGTTTATAGTATTTGTATGAAAGAGAATGCAATTTCAAATAATAAAAAATGTTTTTTGGACTTGATTTATATGGTTGCTAATTAAAATCCTATGATAACCCTAATACGAGAGCCATAATATAAACCTCATTGAAGACTAATGAAACTATGTTCTACCGTTAGAAAAACAATCTTTATTTTACAGTGCTTGAAAAGCCAGATTTTTCACATTATAATCCGTGTTGCTAAATTCTAAATTATACTTTTGTATATAATTATATTATTATAAAATTGTAAATTATATTTCTATATAAAACTTAAAAATTGTACATAAATTTCAACGATTTTAAAAATGAATTTTGTTTTCTTTGTGAAACAAAATGAGACAAAATATTAAACTTGTTTTTTTCTTGAAGATATTTTATTAAAATTACATCTGAAATGGACTAGTTATCATTAATTAGATAAGTTAATCATTTCGAAAACTACATATCGACTGCATGAAACATCCAATTTGCGCGAAAATGACAGACAGGATATATAGACTATTTCTGGCATAGGTGGTAGTCTTCATCAGTATCATCTGCTTCAGTAACAGAGGATATCAGAATCAGAGTTGTTCAACGACTCTGATTATTGCATTACGCTGAGTTATCCGAGTCCACCTGCGCGCTTCTCAACTGCCGCCTCCACGAGGCGGGCCTTGGCAACATTATCCCGATAACGTCAACGGTTCAGTTGGGACCCAGTCGCTCGGGGTATAACGAGCAACCCTGCTCAGGTTTACGGGCGAAGAGTCGAGGTACAGCGGAGGGAATGGCAGAAGAGGAGTGGGTAGAAACCTCTCAACGGCGGACCCAGCGGAAGATACTAGACTAGAGTGGAAACAGGTGCTTTGCAGTTTGTGGTGGGAACGGCAAAGACTAAAGGACCTAAGCCAGATAGAAAACGTAGCCACCCAGGGTTAAAAGGGACGCTCCCCAAAGGGATACCGAGGGTTAACAACTCGATATCGTAAAAACTAACTGTAACGAATACTACGAAAACAAGAGGAAACCGGTCGGATGTATTGGTAACGGACAGGCATCGAAGAAGGAATAGTGTTTTGAGGTTAGTGACATGGAATTTGCTATGTCTACTGAGAGCTGGGGCATTCCAAAACTTACATAATGAGTTGGAGAGATCTAGAATTGGCATAGCTGCCATTCAAGAAATAAGATGGAAAGACGTAATGACAATGGATTCTAACAAGTACACCATCTTTTGCAGTGGGAGTGGTTCAAGTACCTATGGAACGGGGTTGATGGTACATAACAAGCTCAAGCATTTAATCATGGATTTTAATCCAATGTGCACCATAAGGTTAAAAATGAAATTTTTCAACATGACATTGATTTGTGCTCATACGCCAATAGAAGAGTCAGGCGAAGATGAAAAAGACATCTTCGACGAACACTTGGAAGTGGCATATGATAATGCACCACTACATGACGTCAAGTTAATATTGGGCGACATGAATGCCAAGGTTGGGAATGAAGACGAGTACAGGAAAACCACAGGGTGTTAAAGTGCACACGACCAAACAAATGAGAACGGCACACGTTTAATCTATTTTGCTGTCAGCAGAAATATGACTATAAGCAGCACATATTTCAAGCACAAATTGATACATAAAACCACATGGAGGTCTCCAAACTATTGAACAAGCAACCAAATAGATCAGGCTATAATTGACAGGTGGCATGGAAATGACCTTTTAGATGTCAAGGCACAGGGGGGGGGGGACGGATTATGACGCGGATTACCACCTCGTAGTGTTGAAGTATAGGCAAAAGGTAGCAGCGGCGAATCGACACCGAAGAACAAGAATGAAGAAGCTGGCAGTTGCACCGTTGATAATTGATGAACAAAGTAGAACGCGAATACAACAGGAGCAAGATCGATCCTTGGCAGGAGCTGGGGAAACAGGAACTGTAGAGGAGTCCTGGCAGGAAATAAAACAAGCGATAGTCAACACAGCAACTCGAACACTGAGATATGAGATAGTAAGAAGAGTCCAGCCAGGGTTCGATCAAGAATGTATTGACGCTCTTGAACAGAGAAAGCGAGCAAGAGTGAAGATGCTGCAAAGAGAAATAAGAAGTACTAGGCTAAGATACAGGGAAGCGAGAAAGAAAGTACGCAGGAGGAAGAAAAGAAAAGGGAAATGGAGAAAGCGAAATTTAAACGAATTGAGGAATGTAAAAATAGCAATTAGTCCAGGAAAATGTATCAAGAATTGAAAGCAAGCGATGGAACTCTACTTGGGGAGGAGCGAAAGGTTCTGCACAGATGGGCGAAGTATTTCTCAGACCTAAAGCAGCAGGAGAGTACGCGTTACCAGCTAAAATATTTAAATATGGAGGGGAAAGCTTAGTGCAAACAATGCACCAACTGATAACGAAGATCTGGCATGAGGAAATAATGCCAAAAGGCTGGAACACAGCCATAATAATACCGCTCGATAAGAAAGGGAATCGACTAAACTGTAACAACTCTCGCGGAATATCATTGCTTGACGCTGGCTATACAATAGTGGCGAAACTGCTAGCATCAAGATTGAAACCCCATGTGGAGAACGCATTGGGAGAATATGGTGGTTTTCGTTCCAACCGATCAACAATTGATCAAATATTTACCCTAAGGATGGTGTTGTAAAAATGTTATGAACTCAACATAACACTTCATCAATTGTTTATAGATTTCCGCGCAGCATACAACAAAATACTAAGAAGTTTGTTGTACAAGGTTATGCAAGAAGAATTTAGCGTGCCGACCAAATAAACCAAGCTAATAAGAGTGACTAAATAGACCAAGCTAATAAGAGTGGAAACATGCATCAAAGTAAGGGTGAAAGCCGACCTGTCAGGGAGTTTTGAAGTTACAGGAGGCTTGAAACCAGGAGACCCACTGTGGACTCTACTTTTTAATGTAGCACTTGAAGCGGTCATGAGGAAAGTACCAGTTAACCCAGGAGGGTGTATATACAACAGAACATGTGAACAGTTAGGCTACTGCAGACGATATTGATTTAGTGACTAGGAGGACAGAATCACTAAAGGAGAACCTTAAAATACCTCAGAGGGAAGGAAAACCCATGGGTCTAGAAATAAGCAGAGACAAGACCAAGAACATGATAAAAAGTAGAAAGACTACTGGGTGGAGAAACGTAAAGGAATTTGAAGGGTTTGAGAGAGACGACACATTTAAATATCTCGGAAGTGTGATAACTGAAGATAATGACATCGCCACTAAAATCAAAGCTAGAACCATGGGAGGAAATATATGTTATTACGCCTATCATAATATACTAAAGTCATCCATCGTCTCTAAAGAATTAAAGCTAAAAGTGTATGTAACTATCATTAAACCAGTCGCCACGTATGTTTCGAAGTCGTGGACGCTTACGAAAAAGAAAGAGGCATATTAGAAGTGTAGAAGCGGAACGTCCCTAGGAAAATCTTCGGAGCAGTATGGGACGAGGAAGGCTGGAGAATCCGCACCAACGCTGAATTAGAAGAATTGTACCAGAAGCCGTCCATTGTCAACGACATAAAAGCCAGCAGACTCAGGTGGTTGGGGCATGTCAAGCGAATGGATTAATCCAAAGTGCCAAAAAAGGTCCTAAGCAAACGACTAGAAGGCAGCAGATTAGTAGGGCGGCCACTCAAAAGGTGGATGGACGATGTAAGTAAAAATCTACAGAAGTTAAACGTCCGCAATTGGAGGAGGAAGGCGATGTCAAGAGACAACTAGACGAATCAAGTTGTAGTGGCGGCCAATGATCTTAATGGTCTGTAGAGCCAGCTAAAGTAAAGTAAGTATATAATATACACATGCACCACCTGCATTCATAGAGTACTGTGAACACAGGAGGTAGTTAGACGAAATGAATATTATCTAAATATTCTCTGTACTATTTCACTCACTAATAATAAGATTTGTATTGAAAACTTTGTACGAGTCTCTTCTGAACGTTTGACTCTTAGTCTATAATATTTTTGTAATGCAAAAATGTTCTAAGGACATTTACTTCGTTCTCGAGAAATAATCGAGGACGTTGACAACGAATATCCATTGTGTATTATGCACTTGAAATGGCATTACGAAAATGGGATTTTCTCGTACTATTAAGAAAATGTTCACGCATCGTATACATTCGTATAACTAAATTGGTTCTTTGCCAACGAGCAACAATTTTAATGTGCTCCGTTCAATTAAATTAAATATTTTATAAAACACAAAAAAATATACATGCTTAAAATATTAACTTATTAATTTAAATATTCATAGCATTTATTACCTAAATAAGTTTTAAATGTAAATAGCTAATATACAAATAGCATCATAATTCAATAGTATATAAGATTATTTTTATTAGAAAATAAAAAAGCGTAAAAACGTGCAGCTTCTGATAACATGAAAATTTTGGAAAGATTCTAGTTTGATCTTTCTGCATTAAATGATAGCTCTCCCGACAAGGTTCTAAATGTGCGGTTGTCGGAATTTGAAAGATAATAAAATTCCCTGCAAGCTTAATATGATCAATTTTTTCGAAAAAACTATTTCCAAAAAAGTTATGAATTTTTTTTTAAATCGAAAAAAAAAAATTAACTATGAAATTGTAAGTTTTTATGAAACTTCTCCTCACAGTTAGTATTTACTTGAAGATGAATGCCAAATACATTTTGACAAATCCATAGCCTTTAAAAAAAACTTAAAAATATTGTATTATAGAAATTACATGCAGAAAAATACCGTCCTAGAAAGTAGTCTTCTAATTGAGCCAGGGGTTCAGGATTAATCTCAAATGATAGCTAATAATTGGTGCACAGGACTAGAGGCATAATTTATTGAAGAAAATGTAGCTCAAGTGGTAAAAATTTTCCCAAAGTTAGACCACAATAAAATTTATGGTCCAAATGGGGTCACATTTAAGAATACATGGAAAGCTTGATGAGATCATTGTTAACATCTTGCTGAAAGAACATTCTTTTCTTTATTTAGAAAAAAATTACAAATCTTCAATACCAATAAAAAGGTGTATATTCCATTTTTTCAATCTCAGAGGTGATAAAAATAATTTTATATGGACAAAATGATTATTATATGTTCACTGATAACTTTTAAAGGAAATGAAACGGCAATATACATTTTTAGATCAGATTTTAGAACTTAATAAGCACCAACTTTGGGTATACATTCTCGTTTTGTAAAAAAATCTGATTTGGAGCATTTTACAAAAACCCAGATAATGCTTAAAATCACTAGTAATTTATTACATGGAAAGGATGCCATATCGAATCAAGTTTTAAAAATAAAATTTAAGAACAGTCTTTATTCTTTATAAATTACCCATAAAAATGTCTATTTTGAATCTAGGGCAGCAATAGTAGGGAATTTAAAATTGATGATGTCCATTATCCTTCTTCACTCACTCTCCAGGCGCTACAGTCCAAGACCCTGGCCTCTCCTACAGCCAGGGTCCATTCTTCCTTGCTTGTAATGGATATCCTCCAGCTCCGGATACCCAACGCCTGCACATCCTTTTTGACGTCATCAATCCACCTCTTCATTGGCCTACCTGGCTTCCTTCTGCCCTTCGGTTGTTGGTTGTTCCAAATGGTAGTCGTGAATTACACGTAAATTAGATTTCTCTTTACTAATCCGTACTCAATTCTTTTATATAAATTAGAGGACTACTATATTATTTTGGTGTGCAGAATTGAACAGATACATTCAAATAACTTTAATTTAAACGTTAACCACTCTTAAATACAACAGCCTTTCTTTTGCGCCTGGAAAGTTGTGGATTCTTTATTTGAGAGATATTAGGGTGCATCCAGTCCATGGTTCGGATTATCCAAATATCTCGCTAAATAATACATACTTTTATATCAATAATATCAACATGCTTAACACAACGTTAAGTGAAAGTATCGTGGAGTACGATGGTATCAGCCCCACGATACCTCCTTGTTTTATAGCTTAACATTGTATTTCACTAAAGCAAAGTAACAGTATTAAATTTGCAATTTCAAAAATATATAATATTTTTTCATGTTCATTGCTTGAAAATTGGTCGAGAGTCTTCTTGGGGATTGTCCCTTCATTACCTCCATCTACCATCTCTTCCTCCATCTCACTCCATTCTTCAACATGTCCCAGATAACGCTGCCGTCTCTTCTTAACCTCAGCAACCAGGTCTTCTTCACATCCGTAGAGCACCTCTTGTCGAATTTTGATGTGGTACACGATGAGCTTGAGCTTTCTAGAAGATTTCAGTAGTTTATTAAAACCATATAAGCATCTGTCCCAGCGGCAATTCGTGCTTTTATCTCTATACTGATCTCGATGTTCTCCCTAGGTACTTGATCTCTCGAACTCTCTCTTACCTAGACTCACCGCGCCGAACCTTTTCTTTTCCCCGTGCCGACCATGTATTTTATCTTTTCGTTGTTAATTCTTTTAGTACTAATCGCCTCCCGCCTTGACTCATATGCTGCAGCGCCTCTGTCAACGCTCTCGAGCTTCTGCCAAAAAGACAACAAGATCTGGGAAGGGATCTGGTGTAGATAGTTCTGCGTGGGTTGAGCGGGTTCCTCCGCATGACATGCTCCAGACAGAGCTTGAAGTGGGTCGTCGAAAGTGCATCTCCATGTCGGAGCCCTAGTGCAACGTAATGTTATACACACCAGGCTAATGAGATTCACTGAAGCTTTCATCTCTTCAAATATCACTTGCACCTTGGACCTCCGGTCACTATCATATGCCTTTTTGTAGTCAATGAGTGTTGGTACACGCTGACATTATGCTCGTAATACTTCTTCAGAATCCGCCGCAATGACAGGATGTGGTCCAATATTTACCTGTTACGTCGAAACCCATACTGGTATTCGCCTAATTCCTTCTCAGCAAATGTCTCCAGGCTCTTTGCCTCCTTCTAAAAGATTCTGTGTGCAACGTTCAAAAGAAAAATCTCACGATAGTTACTGCGAATTATCTTGTCATCCTTTTTGTGGATGGAACAGATAACCGCTGTATTCCAATCTTCCGGGATGTCTTCGTTTTCCTATATTAAACGAATGGGAGTGTACTTACTGTCGCTCATCTCCTACCCATCAGCTGGAATGCCATCCGCTCCTGGCGCGCGGTTGTTGCGCATGAAGAAGATTGCCTCTTCTACCTCAATCACTTCTCGGACAACCCCTTCTTCGCCAGCGTTGTCCATCTGGTCATCCCTAGTCTAGTCTGCTGGTTCCGGGGCTCCCTCCTCCGCAGCATTCACTAGATTTTCAAAATATTATACCCATATCTCCATTGTCCCATTTTCATCTCCGATCAAGTTATCAGCTTTGTCTTTATAAAATGTTGTTCTTGCCTGGAAAACTTCCTTGATGTCCCTGGTTCCTTGGAACATTGACCTCACTTCCTTCTTGGTCAGCATCTCCTCTATCTGTTCTAGCTTTTCTTTTTTCCACTGTCACTTCTTCCATCTCAACGTCTTCTTCGCTTCCCGCCTAGGTTGTTGAAAATTCTTGGTGCTTGCTCTTGTTACCCTTCTCTGAAGCGTTCACTCCATAGCTACATAGCTGAATACAGATACATGAGACTCGTCATCGTACCATTCTGTTCTCCTAGCAGGTTGCTTAAAGTCAAC
>WYDF02089446.1:0-10925 GCA_009867245.2 Adranes taylori | reverse complement strand
TTTTTGTTTTATATATTCTTTAAATTTATGTATAAATTAAAAACATTAATATTTTTTATTAATAACAATTCAAACTAAATTATACAAAAAGTCTCCAATTCACAAATATCAAATGTAAAATAAAATGAAATGATATTATTTTTATAACATTATGATAATTTTAAATCTTGAATATTGAAATATAGTTCTGAATATAGTTTTCAGTTAGTATCAAAATGAAACATCTTTCTATAAAAGTTTGATAATTTCTTTTCATATGATAATTGATAATTTCTGTTGATAATTTCTTTTTTTATATAATAATACTTCGTGGGCATGTTTAAATTAAATATTCCAAATATTTTGATTTTTTCAATGTCATTTCAATTCATTACATTTATTTAAAATGTAAAAACTTTAATTTTCTTTTAAATAATATTGTTGTAGTTTTATTCTTCTGATGATGGTTATTTAACTGAAAACTTAAAGAATAATTGATTAAAATTATAGATGAGACAAACAAAAATTATTCAATTAGAAATAAATATCCACGAACATAATTCACGTATTAATTTAACTAACTGTTACTTAACCCCTCTGTTATTTATTATTAAAATTGTTATTTTAATTTTAATTTTTTATTTGTATTATATTTTTTATACTTCTATATTCTTTTTACATTTTTATTTAAATTTTTTTGTAGTTTTTATATATATATATTTAAATTTTTTTTATATTCATATTTTTCATTTTTATTTTGTTTTTCTATTATAATTTTTTATATATTTTATATTTTATTTTTGTTTTTATTTTTATTTTGTTTTTCTAATATAATTTTTTTTTAAATTTTCAGTACTATACCATAACTACAACTTGAGTATTTAAATTACCGCCCGTAGGGTAGGGCTTTGAAAGTTTGAATACCAGGTTGAAGGGTTAAATTGTTTAAAATTCTTTGGACACAAAAAAATTCTTTATTAGTTTAAAATAAAATATTGTTTTAAGTTATTATGTAAATTTTGAGAGAAAGTTGAAGTTTTCAACTTGTTGCCTCAATCAGTATAAACATATATAAGTCATTAATATAATTACTAATATTTTGATCATAAACATTTACTTAAATTAATAATCATATTTATATACAACATAATCACAACGTACATCTATGTTGTAATACTAAAATATATTTTCAATATTCCTAAATAATCATGCGATATATGTAATGAATTATAAAAATTAGACCTTTAAGAGCAATTTTGCTGGTGCAAAAAACGACCCTTTTAGAATAAGTTTAGAATAAAACAAAATATTACAAATTGTTCGGAAATATTTAGAAATGATTTTCGGATATTAAGAATTACAATACTTTCTGCATTTTGTTCGTAAATTACATAAGTGTAGGCAATGGGACCAGTTGTACAGAATATTGGGAATGGTGAAAAAAAGTAATACCTGTTATATGTATGTTTCCATTTATGCAATTTATGTGTATCTAACAGTTTTGATCCACTAGGTTTTGGCTACGATGATAAACAACCAGACGTTTTTGGAAAATATATTTTCGGACTGATGTTTTGAACAATTGTAAATATGAGGATTGACCAGATAAATTACCGAGGCACCGAATGGCGGTGGTTAGAAAGTCTATAAATCTACATGTCGATAAGGCAGATTATCTGCGTTAGTGCTTATCGGTACTCTACATTCGATGGAGCTGAGAAATGGGAGTAGTTGTTCAGAATATTGCGAATATATCGGATGGTGAATGAAAATAATACCTTAGTTATAAATATGTTTCGTAGTTATAATAGTCAATTTATGCATTTATATGTAACTAAAACTTTTGATCCACTCTGTATAACGTTAAAAATGTAAGTAAAATGTACAAGCATTAAGAAAAAATAACGAAGTATCACAAACTGCAGGTAATGGGCAGATGTCTAGAAAGATGTCCAGAAACACATTACATGGGAAATTGCATATTATTTGGTACGTAACAAGTCGGGAAAAAATTTCTTTGAGAGCATCGAATTTTCTTTCATTATTCAGGTTTTACTTTGGAGTGTTTTTAAATGCCCAAATTTTAGAGCATAATAGTTAGGGATGAAACTATAGCGGTTAACATGGTCCCACAATTGTATAAAAACAGTATTTCCGAAATTTGCAGTAAATATTGTTGTATATATAATATTAATTAAGATGGTTATTAAAAACATATACATCAAGAGAGAGCACAGAACGAATCCCTAACAAATAAATTCATTCCAGGAACAAATGAAGCACATTCAAATAAAACAGATATTAAGAAAGAAAAAAAAAAGAAAAAACAAGTGCACTGGGAGTTTTATTTATTTTTATATTTAGTACGAATAAATAAATTTGTTTTAAAATTAATACAACTCCTCCAGTGTTCTCGTTTTGATCGATGAGAATATTCTAAAATATTTTTAAAATGATTAATTATACAAAAAAAAAATCTAACAAAATTCGATATGAAACGAAATTGATCGAAATTTCTAAAAATATTCTGAATTTCTAAAATTTCTAACGCTTACGATTGCTTGTGTCAACGCTTGTCCCGGGAATAATAAAAACGCTCTCGTAATCGCGATAGGATTCTTTCTCAACAGTCCTATAAAATAAACAATAGACAACAGACATACGCCGAAAAATAGCCATAAAACATAAATAAAAAAATTCAATTTTTAATAATAAACAAAGTTCAGAAGGTAACTTTTAAAAGAGTTTAATCGTTTTATTCACTTTTAAATATTAATTTAAAAATTAACCGTTTTTTAATTGTTGATCTATTTCTAAGATAGAAACAGTTTGATCAAATATACAGGGGAAATGTACATAGAAAAATATACAGGGGAAATAATTAGTTGCGTTCAAACTTAACATAATCGTTATTATAAAAGATATCGGAAGAAATTGCTTACAAAACTTGTTGACAACATTAAGATTCACTATATTTTGAATTATATAGGGTCTTCATATTTATAGTCTGAATTAATGCAGTATGTTTCAAAAGTTATAGTCATTTTTATATGGAAATTACTGTAAGTTTAGCGCCCTAGATACTTTAAACAAAAAAGATAATTAAATATTTCTTTCCCTTTGGAACTAATTTTTCATTCTTTCAATATAACAAAAATTGTACTCTGAGTGATTCAAAACAACAATTCATTATTTTCTCAATTTTTTTAAATCATTTTTCAATTCATTACTCATTAGAACTTATAAATAAATTACTTGATAGGAAATTAATAGGAAAAATGCCCTACCAGAAAGTGAAATAGTAGAAAAATTTGGAGGGCAAATAATGAACGACGATGGTACTCAACTTATTGAGTTCTGTGACCAGTTCTCCCTGAAAAGAACGTTTTAACCACAATGAGATCCATAAGATCCATCGCATCAATCTACGAAAGACTTGCAATCTATTATGGACGAGGTTACAGTTCGGCAAATCCCACGATTCTGGGCATACGATAATCGAGTCTAAAAGAGTGTCAGATCACTTTATGGCCAAAGGCTATGATATATTTTAAATACCCAGGGAGTCAGAGAAAATCGGCGATTGCAGAAAACTGTATGAGAAAAGACAGAGAGTCGAAACAGTACAACTTAGAGAGCTTCGGAAATGACTCAACGGTGTTTCTATATAAGCCTGGACTCCCACAGAGAATGAGTCTCATGGAAAACAGAGGAGTAGTCGAAAATTATAAACATCTGAAAATACAAATTCACCAGACAGCCAAGGAAGGACCTTTTTGGTGGACTGAAGAGCGATTGGCGTCCAAATAGCTTGACACATGTACTAAACATTCATAATCTCAAAACAGTCGTAATGTTAAAGCCAAGTGCGGAGTATAATTGAAGAGCAACGATTATCGAAAGTGTTCGCGTTGGGTGCTCAGCGACAGAAATCATTCGATTCTTCGGGTACCCGAGATCGACTGTGTATGAGGTTGTCGCGAAGTATAACACCGGGAAGGAAAAAACATTCAACGGAGCGCGATGTCAGGACGCCCGAAATCACTCAACGAGCTCAGGAGCTGATTTTTGAGGATCCAGGGCAGTCGATTCGAAAATTGTTGTCGGTGTGAGTGAAAAATATGCGTCGACTCGTCGAGGAAGATCTATGCTACAAGTCTTATACAATTGAAATAAGGCAGATGCTTTTCGAAGCTGCCAGGAAAAAGCGAGTTGAGCGCTGTAACTTGCTTACAAAACAATGCTGCCGGACGCCTCTGGTTTGCGAAAATCAATTTAAGAAATAATCGCTGGCTCGCCCATGATCCTAAAGGTGTCCACATTGTTTCCAGAAAGAAATTTCAGGCGAATGTTCACGTGTTGTGATGGTGATGTCAGGAGACTCAATTTTTTTAACACGGTATAATGTCACAAGACAAGTGTATTTGCATGTTCTGATAAATGTGGTGAAACTGTGGATGGAAACTCTATCAGCTGGAAAAATTTTCACCTCACAATAGCCCAGCTTTAAATCCTATAGACTTCTATGTATGGGAGTGGTTGAAACGTTCACTAACAAATTCAGACATCCAAACCTCACATCATTGAGAGCCGTTATTGAAGCGACATTCGTTGATATAAACCGTGACTCATTATAGTGAGTAAAGGTGTTTTTATGACCTAACAAATAATTTAGCAAATAAAATAATTATAAACGTCTCCATTTTTGCATTAAACATTTTGCTTCAAAAAAATGGTGTTTCAAAAAGAAAATGAGACGATAATTAATTTAAATTTTGACTCACCATGTATATATTGAGTGAATGATTCATTGGTATAATAGTGGACCAATATAAATAAACATATGGCAGTGGAATACTTGACAGGCGCAAGGCGTTAAATTGACAGCGAGTTTTATATAACAAATTGACTATACTTTTCGAATTACCCTGTATAATTTAGTATAACGTTATACTTCAAGAACCAGCGAGGGAAAGCCTTATAAAAATTTGAATTCAAATCTGGAGCGTACATCCAATTTAAAAAAATGACATATGTTATATATATATAAAGTTTCTTCGAGCTTAAAGCTGTCTACAATTTTTGGAAGTAAATTGTTTTGATATTTTTTATGACAAGGATTAAATGATTCACCCTGTATAATTATATTGAAAAGATCAAAAAATAGACTCATTGTTTACATAACAATTTAGCTATATTAAAGGCTTGAATTATAATGAAGAACTTACTTTTTCAAAGGCACTTGACTGTCAGATGAATTCCCAGCACCATTTCTTGCATCTGTTATCCGACAAGCCACCATATTGTACGCTAAAAATTAAAAATATAGCGGATAAAAAAGTAAATAAATTTTTAATTAATCTTGGTTTCTTTTAAATTAAAAAAAAATAATTACATTATTAAGCATATGACTGTAAGTGAAGGAATGACTTGTGTTGTGAGAGAGCAGTTAGTATTTTCAGTTTGAGTCTCTGAGTTCAGTAGTTTCAATTTTATCTTGCATGCCGGGTGCACTGGAAGTAGCTGATAGTTTTTTCTTTATTAATTGTGTGTGATTCTGGAATTTTGTTGGGGATACAATTGTATTTCTAAGAACTTATGTAGGTTAAACCTCGGGGTTCTAAATATTCCACCACAGTTAGGTCCGAGCGCTTTACTATTTACCAAGGTGATGACGATATAATTATGACAGTAGAACATCGGTTCACGATCGCCTCTACTCACAACCAATTCGGGTCATGACCAGCTTATGTGACCAAATTTTGATCAATATACATTCATACCGATTTTCTACAAAGACTGTAACGGTGTCCGTTACTATAAAGATAAAATTCTCCGTTAAGTATCATTAAATAATTTGAATGGATGAAATGTGGAAACCTTATTAACTTCACTAGTATTAAATAGAAATGTGCTGTTTAAAGACTTTATGTACAAAAAGTAAGAGCTAGAAATAATAATATATTTTATAAACGTAAATAAATAACAATTTATATTATGAAACCAACCATATAGAATATGTAAACAAGTATTTAATTTCTTATCGCTATTGAAAGATGTATAATATTAATTTAAAAAAGTTGGGTCTACGGCGCAAATACAGCTTTGTATTTGAATGTATATTTCCATGTGGGTTAGAAAGAGATAAAATTTAAGCACCGATTTATATCTTATACGTGCGTGCCGCTTTTGTGTGACATGTTATGGGAATAAGTAGTGTAAACACAATATTCACTTTAATTAAAAAAAATTATGCAACTCTTCTTCTTCTTCTTTACTTCTACTTCGCCTTCTTACTCTTTGTCTTTAAGCTTTTCACGTTTATTATAGTTTCAGAAATTTCAAATCTGTATTCCAACATTTCTTTTCGTCAAACTTAAATTAATTTTTAACTTTTCATCACTTAACGCATGTTTGAACTTAAAAAAAAACGAGCGCTTGTCGTACATTAGTTTATTTAAACTGGAAATAAGATTTAAAGTTCACGTAAATTTATTCAGTGTGAACAAATCCCTTATTGTAGCAGATTAAATGTGTTCAAGGTGATGACAATATAACTATTACAGTAGAACATCGGTTCGCGATCGCATTTATTCACAACCCACTCGGTTTACGACCAGCTTAGGTGACTAAATTTTGATCAATATTCATTGGTCGCATTCATACCGATTTTCTACAAAGACTGTAACGTATGGGCTACACAGAGATAAAATTTAAGCACCGATTTATTTCTATATGCGTACGTGCCACATTTGGCGTGTTATGGGAATAAGTAGTATAGACGCGTACATACGAAATATGCTACTATAGTTTGCTGCTACCCGCATGTTTTGCGCTGCTATAAAGCTGTATTTAAATTTCTGTGACTGTGTTGATTTGTGTGAGAAACCGTAACGCGTCATAAAATAGTATGTGTAGGACTCTAATATGACCAATATCGAGAAGTAAAACCTATAAATAGTGAAATCTTAAGCATATAAAATCCGTTCCTGATCTCGTCCTGTCCAAGACAGTGAACAGCAATAGCAGCTGACCTTGAACTTCGAATTCACTTCTTTATTTTTAATAATTTCTTCTAGAGCAATAACTAATGAAAGAATGATTGGTATCAAATGGTGATACTCCATTATTTCCTTTTTCCCTTTAAATCGAATTTAAATTAAAGTGCTGCAGTTTAAAAAAAAGATTAAGCCTCGATCAGTGAATTAATAGAAATGTACACGTCTTATGACAAACGAATTGAGAGCAGCAGTATTTAACTGTTTGATACAGCTAAAGTTTACATACCTTTTTCCTGTTTTCGTCTCTTACGTTTATTGCAAATCTTGACAGCGCACACGGACAAGATTATAGCTACTATGAAGAACAGGAATCCACCAACTACACCAGCAGTGATCGCTTTATGTTTGACACGTGCAGGTACTGGAAATTTCACTTCTTCACTACTCTCATAGCTTTTCAGCGAATTGGCCAATACACGGAAGTAATAAGTACGACCACCCACTAAATTCTTAACTGAAATAAACATCAAATATATATATATATATATATGACTCAGAATAGAGTTCGATTATCTAATTACTACTACTACTAGACTCAGATTAACACACACACACACACACGCGTCCAGTAATATAAAAATAGTCTGGCCTTACATAACGTAGGTATGACCTTGAGTAGTAGGAGATATTAAGGAGAGTTGGATAAATAGGAGAAGGTAGAAAATTGTAGCATAAGGTATGGATAGAGGAAGCCATAGGAAGTAGGGGAAGTCAGGTGTAGTAGAGGGAATTTACAGGAGATGGATATTTTTGCTCAGTAAGGCCAGACGATTATTACTTACTTGATAGAATGTATTCGAAAGGAAAACAGATATCCCAGAATGTGGTATCGAAAGAGTTGAAAGCGATTGACGTACCAGAACTGAGAGCAGCGATGAACCAACTGAAAAGTGTAAAGGGGAGAATTGGTTCACGAGCGAAATGTTTAAAATCGATAGGAAAGCACTAGAAAATGCAATTCTGGTACTTTTGAACAAGTGTCTTCAGAAAGGAGAAATCGCGGACGCATGGCAAAATGCCAAGGTCATCCATATTCTGCAAGCTATTGAACCAAATTATCCAGAAATTCGACTTTTGCCAGCTTATCGAACAAGCTGTATTTAGGAAAGGATTCAGCGCAACTGATCACAAACAAATATTGCGCATATAGATCGAGAAGAGCAATGAGAATAATATCCTCTGCACCTGGTATTTGTAGACTATCGAAAAGCCAATTACTCGATCAAAACTTGGGCGGTGCTAGAACCGATGGATAAGACCCGCATGGATTCCAGATATTCAAACTTGATCAAATGAGAGCGCGCTACATTACGAGTCAGGATGGAAAAGGACTGGATGACAGGAAAAATTAAAATCAAGAGAGCTGTGGCGACACCATCTCGCCCATATATCTTGACATTGACATTGGAGGACATATTCAACAACATGTCTTGGGAGCGAAAAGGTCAACAGGAATCGCCTTTACCATCTCCGCTTTGCTGATGATATCGTTCTCATCAGCAGCGACACGTGTGAACTCTAAGTAGTGCAGCAAGAATTATCAGAAAGCTCCCAAGCAGTAGGTCTGAAAATAAACCTACAAAAAACCAGACATACATTAAGACATACTTCTAGGATTAAGACATACATCTAGGACACAATATAAAAATGGGAAAGGACAACCAATCAGCAAAGATTACAAGACTTATCGGCGTCGCAGCTTTAAGCAGACTCAGTTACGTGCTTCGATAACCAAAGATTCCTATGAATCTCAAGAGAAATAGCACGAACTGAAACGTACCGAGTCGAAACTGCGATTCTCACGAAGAGCAGCGCAAACCGACTTCGGGTCTGTCAACCGTGAGCGATCGAGGGAGCAATGTTGGGTATCAGTCTGAAAGACCGAATCCGGAACGAGGAAATCTGAAGGAGAACGGGAGTCATAGATGTGGCGGAAGAGGTGGCAAGACTGAAATGGCAATAGGCAGATCACGTGGCGAGGGATTACCTTAAATTAACTAAGAATTTTATGCAATGGAGATCATGGAAGTTAAAGAAGAGCACAGATAAGATGGCGAGAGGACATCCAGCGCCACACGGGAAAAAAATGGACATTGACTGCACTACGTGGAAACAAATGGAAGAGGCCTTTGTCTAGGAGTGGATGTTTACAGACTGAAGAATAACAAGATTAAAATATTGGTGAATGCTTATAGGTTGATTCTTGGATACTTTTGCTGAGTACGGTCCGAAGCATTCGATATTCCGATTACTTATTTAATAGAATGTATAAAAATATTTGTAAATGCTTAAGGATCGCTTGTTGCTCATTATTCGTATATTGTCGCCATCACGAGGTTAGTGATAGAGCTATAATATTGATCCATTATAATATTTGAGGTTATATGCGTTGATAAATAATGTCAACAGTAGTCACACGTGTCCGTTTTCGTTTATGGCCGACCATGTGTTGTCATCAACCGTACATTGTCGGCATGCCGAGCTGTGTACACATTTGTATCAAAAATTGTATAGGGTATCGAATGTCGACGATCCGATATATGATTATCTGCATTTTTTATGCAATTTTATATTCAAATGTGTTTGGTATAGGAGTAATAGCATAAATAGAGCAATCCTGAATTACATTAACATTTGTATATATAAATATTTACAATTTAAATAACATTGACGTTTCGATATAAGTAGAACTACGTCTTCAATGAAATTTTGTATTAATATAAATTTTTACGTATGTACAATTTCAAAAACTGAATAATTGCATCCATCAGTTCTTATAAGAATATATAATGCGCGTCCAAGTACTCCTGACGTCTGATATACCTGAAGGTATAGCCGTCACGAAATCAATCACTAATTTGATGTAAAAGATTGATAAAAATGCAAATAAACAAAACTGCGCTTTTGCATCACTGGTGCGGAGTTCCAAAGGGTATAGTACTCTCTCCTTTACTATTTTAATTTACATTAACAAATCAGGAAACATACAGTTAAAAGGATGCCTCAGGATGTCCGCAGACGATACAATGCGTTTATGTCAAACGGATATTACCGAAATAAGCATACAAAAGCCTGACCTGGAAAAACGAGATAAAATTAAGACCCATTACAAAAGCGTCAATATTCTATAAAAAAGCACCATCTATAAATGAAGACAAAAGAATAATGTTACAAGTACTAATAAAATTAAAAGTTTAAGAGACTATAAATATAAATATTTAATAACGGAATATATAAAAGTTTGAAAACTTACCTAAATATTGTGTATCATCAGGTCTAATAGAATTTTTATTCAAATTCTTCCATGGCCCATCCAAACGATATTTAATTGTATAATATTGTATCAGATTTGAGCGTTCCAATGGCGGTTGCCATGTAATTAAAAAGCCATTGGGAATTTCAGTTACGGTAAGATTCCTGGGTGGGCCTGGTTTAGGACCTACAATTATTCAATCCAGATAAAAACACGTCGAAATAGAGCAAAATTTTAAGCAGTATTCTACAAGCTATACCAACACCCCAATTTCTAAGTATTATACGTTAATATTACCTTTCCTCTCATTGTACATAGATTCAGTTAAAAAGCATAATGTTAGAGCATTGGATGTGCAATAGGAGTCATACACGCTCAGTTTGATCTGAAAGATATACTGGACACAATTATACCTGCACTGATTCATAGATCAAATGTTGCGTAAATGTAGGGCAAAGAGCGATTATAAACTTATCATTATTAAAAAAAATCTAAGTTATTCTTTCTACAAAATCGGAAGGTTTCTCTTCAGAATGGGTTCGTTTGTGACCCCAGCCATTAGCTTTTTGCTCAGTCTTGAAATGCTGTTTTAAAACCACATTTCATAGATTCGAAAAGTTACTCTTCGATAT
>WYDF02089435.1:0-10925 GCA_009867245.2 Adranes taylori | reverse complement strand
AATTCGTGGCTGCAAAACCTGCGCCAGTGGTTTGGGATGACATCTTTGGAATTGTTTAGACAGGCAGCTGATAGAATTAGAATAGCCATGATAATCGCCAACGTTCGCAGAGAATAAGGCACCACAAGAAGAAGAAGAAGCAGCTATATCGTCTATCATCTGCTCAAGTTCCCCTAAAAATTTGCGTACCTTGCTCCATACATACATTGTATACCTATATTTTTCTTATATATTTCCTACCTCTCAAAACCCCGTACAGCGTACGGGATCTCGTCTATTGGCGAATTTACTCTATACATTATTTATCTGTACCTATATTTTTCTCATATATTTCCATTTACTGAAACAGCTATTCTATAGCTGCTTATCGTCTACCATCTGCTCAAAGTCCCATAACAATTAGCGTACCTTGCTCCACATATAGTTTCTATATCTATCAGTTAAAAAATAAAACTTAAGGTTTAGTATAGTTAAGTCTTCAATAACGTACTAGAGAACTTGATAATGTTATCGTTGATGAAACTTCTTGTTGTTCAAATAGTAATGTAGGCAGTAAATGATTCATTGTATACAGTTTATACGCTTAATCGAACAAACACTTCAAAACTAAAGATCGTAACAGTATTTTCGACTTGATATACAATTACCCACACTCCTACTTTTGTTATTATTGCCAGACGTTTTTCCAAGAATTTTATTCATGTGTAGACATGTTTTGTTTATATCTAGACTTTTGACCTTGAAATCGATGATTCGCCGAATATCGTTAACATATTCCACGAGATCTGTCCTGACGTTTTCCAGGAAATGATGATGACGCCATCTTTTTTCCAACACCTATTATCTTGCTAATTTGATAGTAAGGCGCCGGGCTAACGTTTCGTTATCCTAGTTAATTCGTTCCATTCTTGCATGTTTTTTATGAAATTTATTGTTAGTATGGATGGCTCACCTATTATCTTGCTAACTTGATGTATCATTCGACGTTGCAATTCGTATCATTCGACAACCTAATTGCTTTCCATTGAAACGATGCTGATTCCTATCTGTCTTGACCGGCTCGACACTAATCCTTAGCTGTTCCATACCTGGCCCTGACCTGATCCTGACCTCGCTCCTAACTTAAGATTTCTTTGACATCACCGTATTTTACAGGTGTATTTATCTTCAAGACAACTTCAAATTTATTTTCATTGAAAACGGTCCTGTTTTCCAATCAACTGCATCATATATCTCTATGAGTTTGAATCTATTTGAATTACTATGTGAGCTATTCAATATTAATTGAATCAATTTTTCTCTCACTTTCTCAACACTTGATCTGAAACGTTGTTAATATTGAAATTTGAGCTGAAGATGTAGTATGAATTGAATCGAAACACTGCTGACGAGGCTTCTTAGATTTTCCGATAACAACCAAAGGTAATCTATTAGCCTCGCTTGCATTCCCACACACCATGACAGTTATTCTATATTTTAAATCCCGGCGCAGATTTTTCAGATAATGATGCCAATGTTTTCTGGCGAAGAGCTTTCCAATTTAGATCTGTTTCATCACATTTGGAAGCTTGCTCTTTCACAAGTTTTCTTTCCTTAATTATTTGTTCAATTGTTTTACGAAAATCGGCTACAACGGTACTATCGGCACTTAGTGTTTCACCCGAAATGTCTAACTGACGGATGCCATGACGACACTTAAATTTTCTAACCAACCACTGCTGGCTTTGAAACTGGAATCATCACCAACTTTTTTGTTTATTTCTATGGCTTTAGCCTGTATTATTGGACCTGTTAAAGGCATTCCCTGTTTACTGTTTCCCTTGAATAAACCATTGGTACATTATCATATCAAAATGCTCAAGTTTGGCTGGTTTCATAGTTATTCTAACTTTTACGTTACAATCAGAATTCTCCATTTCGAAACGTGGTATTCAATTTTTTTAGCGTCTCTTTTAATATCACTAACAGTTGTCCGCCCAACGCCGTAAATTGGTGCAATACTCGCGCTTTTCCCTTTCTGAAAGCGTTTGATAATTTCCATTTTCTGGGTTAAACCCAACACTATACGTTATGTATTTAACTCATGACGCACTCAATCTAACCACACCTAAACGAAAGTCATAAAAATCTGTCACTGCACTGAATGAGACTGTCAGACGCTACACACGAAACTAACAGCATAATGTTTTGTTGTGGCCGATTAGTTTAGGAATGTGGACGTTCGCATATGATTGGCTCGACTGAGGAGCGTGACTAATTATCTCGGCAGAGATCGACTTCCCAAATAGTCATCTTCTGCAGTACAGTATAAGTCATACATTGTACAGTACATTGTACATTGTACTGTACTACATAAATTCTGTACGTACGTACATTTAAAATTTTCGTATGGAAATGTACCGGTCGGTTGGAATGATAGCGAAGTTATTTGAAATAAAAATGGACAATGATGTGTAAACATATACACTATACTTATATGCACTTTTTTTGCATTTTCTTTCTCTGAAAACTGACGGTTAATAGAGATTGAAGGTTAAACCTGTTTAGTGTAAAACAATAGGTGACAACAAAACAAACACGCTTTTGCCGCACATAAACACCTGTGCGTTTCTATGGTAATAGTGTTAAGCTTAATTAATTACTTAACTGAGCATTTAATGCCAGAGAAGATGGCGAATTCTTCCATGACTGCTTAGCTAGTTTCAATAATTTTCTGGATTGTGCCAATAAGAATTTAGTACTTATAAATTAATACGATAAAAAATTGGAGTATTTGGAGACAAAATTATATTTTTATTTACCTAAAATCCCAGAATTTCTCTTCATATTTGTTGAGAAATTTATGTTGTTGTGACCATTTCGTTCCTCTACAGTTTGCCAACCATACATCGTAACCTCGATCCGACAGTAAGAAAGCTAATGATTTCTCGTCATTATTAATGAAATCTGCTGCTGATTGTTCAAGTCCATGTACAAGAAGAACTACTCGTCTGTTTTTTTTTAACAAATCTTCTTTTTTCAATTTTCTACTGTAAGGAATCCTATGCAGCATTAAAATATAATCATCTTCAGTGATTATTTTGTGAATTTCAACCGGGTAGTTTTCTTTGCTTATAATTTGAGACTAGAACATAAAAGAACAAGGTTTCATGAGTCCCCGTAAATGTGCATATTTTAGTCACAAATTTTACCTAACTATATCTCTTAAGAATTCTTTACATACAATATTTATCATCCCTAATATTAAAAAAAGTTTCATTTGATCTTTGTTTTTTTATATGCGTGTAAATCTAATACATTTACCCTTTATGCACTAACGAGTGATTAAGACTATTCGTTCAGGACTGACGGCACTTACTCCTGAACGAATAGTCACTATATTCCCCACTATACCATCAGTTTAATGTATAAAGATTTGTTATATAACATATAAAAATTACTAAATAATGTTTTTCTTCTATTTCTGATAAATTTCTGTAACTAGCAAATTAATTGAAATTTATTTTATTGCAGCCTTTACAAATCTACTTTCGGATACAACGAAGCGTTTTCAGTCATTAAAGATCGTATTGTGGCCCGATAAAAATCCCTTCATTTAGCTTAGCATCGTGAAAAATTTTTATTTTAAATAGAAGAATCCATTGGAACGGTACCAGTTAATATTAAAAATATTAATCTCTTAAGTATGCATTAAAATCCTTGAATAAATAAATTTGACCGTTGCGATGAGGAAACATCATATAGAAATATGCGTATACTGTTGAGTATGAATGTACGTCTGTCTGTCCGTTTATATTCATAACAGAAAATACACTTCTTGCGTTGATACAGAAATAACCATATACATTGTTTTTCCTTTTTGTATTTAAAAGATACGATAATAAATATTATTCTGGGTAGATATTAAAATGCGTTTCCGTTCAGAAATAAATAACATGATTTCAGCACATTTAATTTAATTATTTCTTCCGATTAAATATATAATTTAATATTATAATACTACCGCTATTGCTATCTAGAACGTGCTGCTTGTTATGAAATAAACGTATCGCTCTGTGCAAATGAAAGTGGAGAATTTGGTCACCTATCTTAAGTATGTGAATCAGAATGTGAGGACTGACGCTTGTATCACTACCCGTAGAATGCATCACTACCCGCATTGTATGTGATGCACGTACGAAGCGTGCATGCATGGAATATACTCGTTACGTGTATATAAGTTACATACAATTTCACACTATTTCTACAACTTTATTTACACCCGTAAATTAAATAATGTATTAATTAGACTACAATCCAAGTTTTAAAGTGCTTTGTTTTATAAGTTTTCCTCTCTATAGCGGCCACACCGCCAAGTCCGTAGATTGACCTTAATTGCACGTTTTGACTCCATTCGCATTAAGTGCTAACTGAGTGTGTATGTTGATCGTGTCAGCAGTTATTGTTTGTGTAACAGTGAGAAATGAGTACCGGTAATCTTCCAAAGAAACGCAAAATTGAACAAGAAAACCGAGTGTATCAAGAACGTTGGGAAAGCGATTATTTGATAACAAGTAACAATTGCACGTTACACTGTTTAGTTTGCTTACAAATATTCTCAGTGTCAAAGGAGTACAATGTCAGCAGACATTATACAATTCTGTAAAAAGAAAAGTTTCAAACCTACGAAGGGGAGTATAGAACTGCTGTGATTACAGATATGAAGAAGAAACTTAAGCAACAAATAGGTGTTTTTATTCATGTTCGGTTTTGAGAATGTTCCTGTTTTGTTACAGACATTTTTCAACCTGCTGTCACCTGGAAACTTTTCGAAACTCAGAGACTTTGGACTGAAAATGAGTTTCATGTTAGGCAGCACGTACATATGTGAAAGTGCATTTTCTGAAATGAAGTGTATAAAAAACCAGAGTAGAAATCGTCTAGCTGACACTTCCTTGGTTCATCTTCTTCGACTTGCGTCAACCAATATCGACGTGAACAACCATACATTAGTATATGCAGCCAATCGTCCGCATTCTCAAAATAAAATAAATTTCAATTTTTTGATTTGATGTATGGAAATAAAAAATTAAATTCATTAAACAAACAACTCCTGTGTTATGTGCTTTATAGTAAAGTAGCACTTAGATTCTAATTATTTAATAAAATCATACTTTAATTGATCAAACTCCGGGTTTTATGACCCACTTGACCGGGTTGTCCTTCAAAAGCCCATTTATATGCTTATAGTACACCTGACCTAGCTTTCAGATTTAAACCACCACTGACGGACGGGCTATTTAATTTTTCGGCTATTTAATTGTATAAATAACCGAAATATTTACCAATTAAATTATTTAAAACATATAATTTAAATATTTATTCTTAAAATATAAATATTTAGTTTAAATTTAATTAAATTAATTAATTAAGTTTAATTAATTACTTTAAATAAAATTTAGTTTACTATTTAATTTAAATATTTAGTTCAAAAAGTTAGTTACCACATTTAGTCCAATATTAGGATGTCTTTGACACTGATATAATTTTACATTTACAAATGTAATAAAAACCAGACAAATACAGAATAAACTCGGCATTGTTATACTAGTATTCATATTATAATATTAATGAGAAATTATTATTTTATCTATATATATATGTATATATGTGTGTGTGTGTGTTTGTAATAAGACAATTAAAATTCTCATAATTCTCAAGCCAATTACAATTCTCCTATTACTTTAAAAATGCGAGTATCATATTTATTGTTTATATCGATTAGGTACTGAGTATCTATGTCTAATATCAAAAAACACGTTAATTATTATTTTGTAAAATAAATAAAAATTTATTCCACTCGCCCTTTTTAACTTTTAGATACCAGTACAGCTTTTCTGTAAATCAAAATAGCAATAACTATATAAAAATTAATGTACTATGTAAAAGTTCTGTCAAAAGAATTAAACCTAGGAATGATACCAATAATCTATTTAAAGAAAAGAATGAAATTTTTGAATAAAATCATTTTTCATAATTACTAATTAAATGAAAGTTTAAAATTTTACAAAACCAAAATAATCCTCGTACAAATATACTCCACAAAGAAAAAAGAAACTACTGTAATATGCATGTAGTTCTAGTTGTATTCGCATAATTAGTCTAATAGGGTATGTGTTGGATAAAAAGATTGGGAGCGGCAGTAAATTACCCCGCCAAACCCATAATATGCTATCTAGTAAGCGAAGGAAAAAATCGATGACAGAAAATTTTCATTCTAATGCAAGAATGAAGATGATTGTTTAAAATTGTATGAGATCTTACACAAGCTCTATTAAAAGCACTATTAATACTAATATGGCAACTTTTCATCCAAATCCCAGTGATATTGGCGAACCGTGGATTGAAAAAGCAACAAATCAAAATTCCGGATTTAGAATATGGCACTTAATGTTTATTAGTTTTGTGGGATGTTTAACTATTGGTAAATATTATTTTATTGGCATTACTTAAATTAATATTTCATTAATATAGCTTCTACTATTTTTAATTTAATTTGATTATTAACTTGTTCCAAAAATTCTTGGAAAAGTCCACCATTTCAACATTCATGTACTTAAAGCAGGAAGTTCTACTACTTTTTTTCCAATATCTTGAAAATTAATTTTCTTGGGGGAGTTAGGAGAGGTTTTGGGTTTGGGATTGTGTTTCTTTTTTTTTGTTATCTCTTTCTTTTCTTTATTTTATTTCCTAATACGTTTATTATCATATTTGTTTGCATTCGATTTCATTTTATTGTATTTTTATTTTGGTGTTTTCGTTTCATAAAAATAGTAGGGTATGAAATAATATTGTTACTATCATAGAAGTTATGCCAAATATTTCTTCATAGACTCAACTTGAATTCATAATTTATGTATTTAAAAACCGACCAGCTAGAATCATCATTAACAAAATGTTAACTTGCTCTTATAAAAGGAATTTAATTTGGACCCAAACTAATTAGTTGTGTGTGTATACATATAATCAATTACTTTACTAGTGGAAGATCTAGCAGCACCTAAAACGTCAAAGTTGAGGTTGTTTGCAGAGCCATTGTTCTAAAAATTGTTTTCAGTTTTCAATCAGTTTTCAAAAATTGGAGATGACTATTATACCTACCTTGTTGTAATCTATAGTGTCTATCCACCATACCATTGCTCCTATTCGAGACATACTTCTATATAGACCGGGTTTGACTTTTTACAAAACGGTGACTACATCCTCACTGGTCTTTTACGCTGCACACCGATGATTGTGCATTTTAAATTTTTTCAAATTTGAAATTTAAAAAGTCTTTTATAATGGTTTTGAGTATTGAAGTTTTTACATAATAAAAAATATTTGATAAAAAATTTAAAATCTAAAATTTCTAAATATTTCATATGGTTTTCGGCAAAAGTGTTAAATTAATATATTTAGAAGTTAATATATTTAACGTAAGCTTGGTATAAACTTATTCTTTTATTAAAAACATCCAATTACCGCATCAAAACAAAAAATAATATACATAATAAAAATGGATGAAAAGCAAACTAATATATTTAGAAAAAATTTTTTTTTACTAAAAGATTACAAAATTTTAAGTTAAAAAATTTTTAATTTTTTAAAATATTTTCAAATTGAAAAAATTCTTTGTATAAATTATGGGTAGATTTATTTTTCGGATTTTTGATGAAAATTTTCTCTAATTTTAAAATTAAAAAAATATTTTATAATGGTTTTGGGCAAAATTGTTTTTACATAAAAAAAAAATTTTAAATCTAAATTTCTAAATATTTTATAATGGTTTTGGACAAAATTGTTAAATTTATATATTTAGAAAAATTTTTTTCACGGAAAAATTAAAAAATAATTTTTTTATAAAT
The DNA here is from genome assembly GCA_009867245.2 of Adranes taylori. NCBI lineage: Eukaryota > Metazoa > Arthropoda > Insecta > Coleoptera > Staphylinidae > Adranes > Adranes taylori. The sequence goes on along the minus strand of WYDF02089435.1, from coordinate 3,039 downwards.
AATTGCAAAATTTAAAAAAATTTTGATCAAAAATTTTAAATCTAAAATTTCTAAATATTTTAAAATGGTTTTGGGCAAACTTTTTAAATTTATAATTTAGAACAAAACATTTTTTGATTGAAAGATTTAAAAAAATTTTAAGAATTTAAAAAAATATTTTTTAAATTGAAAAAATCTTTGTATAAATTGCGGGTAGATTGTTTTCGGATTTTTTGACTTTTAAAATAAAGAAAAGTTTAATATTGTTTTTGTTTTGCAAAATTGTTGAATTTTTTACATTTAAAAAAAATTGTTCAAAAATTTAAAATCTAAAATTGGTTAATTTTTCATCATGGATCAAAAATATAATCGTTGATGGCATCGTTATCCACTTCTAGTTCGTTATCCAATTGCTGCGCCATATTTACGCACGTTCCGTACTTGTTCCTCTGGTTCAATTAAATACTTAAAATCATCTATCTGGGAAGAGTTTTTCCACACAGCGTTCATCGTTGTTTGCTTGACATCATACCAAGCAACTCTAATACTTTTTACAGCACTAAGGATGTAGTAATTTCTACCTTTTTGATCTTTTTGGCTTCTGGTTTTCAGGATTTTGCTCTTTTCGACGTTTTCTAACCTTTTAGCGTTCTATTCAATTTTATTTTGAAAATCATTAAAATCGCTTCAGTAGATTCAAAGCAACTTGAACATAGGCACTAATGTTTGAAAATAACATTTTTGGTCCATGCGATAATCAAAACTGTTTATCAGTAAACATTTAATCTTCTGCACGATGACAAATGATTAATATACCTTATTGGCTCATTCAGATTCAAAAATATATAAGACGCTAAAACATAAAAATCTTGAAATAAATACATTTGTACCCTCAGCAATTATTTTTATAAAACAGTCAACAAATTAATTTGTTTGTTCCAAAGAAATTTTAGAATTGATTCAAACTGTAGTTATAAATTACAGTGAGATGTTCTAAAACTTTCATGTTTATTGCAGTTGTATTATTATGTTGCTGTATAAAAATCCGAATACCAAGATCGAAGCAAGAGATTGAAGCCAACTATAAGCGAAAGAAATTAGTGGAAAAATTCAAACAGAGATTGAAACTTATAGAAAATGGTGAGATGGAAACAATTGATCTTGAACGAGGTACCGAATATAGGTTTTATCTCTACAAGCTGCGAGGTATGAAGTGTCTCCAGTTCAAAATACTATATGGAATTCATTTTTCAATATTTTGATTTACTACAAAAGCAAAAATATTCTAAATACATATATTGTTTCAAAAAACATTATATATTGTTCGGTGTATTCACATCTTGCTTTGATAATTCTATTAATGCCTTGTACGCTGCACAAACGTAATCTGACGGAATTCGTTCCTGACCAAGAGGTTATAAAACCATTTAGGCAGGTGGTGGCATTTAGCTTGACGTCAGGTTCCAAAACAACAACTGGAGAACGCCCATTAGCAGTGCGGTGCATACCGTCACCCGAGCAAGCGAATGACATCTGATTGAGTACTTAAATTCTCGTTCGATCTTTCATTAAGCTGTACCCGATCATTTTCTTTGTTTAAAAATTGTTCAGTGGTGAAACATTTTTTCATCAGAATAGCTACATAAATATTTGGAATTCCACTAGCCGTGTGCAAGCGTTTCTACGCTTACGCTCTTTCCAGTCAAGCGTAAGGGTCATCTGCTCAGGGTTGAGACCATTTCTTTGGCAAATTGTCTGGCGCTGTGCCTCGGATTTTGTTGAATTCGAGCCTTCACTTTACGAATCATATCTGGACTAGTATCAGTTTTTTCGAACCGCCTCCATGGCGTTTTTTTTTTATACTACCAGTATCGTTATAACTATTTATGTTAGCTACATGAAATTAGCCCCTGCATTTGATAAAATCCTTTCAAATATTCTGTGAAATTAATAAGTCAACTGTAAGTTTTTGTAAGGCAACAATTGGAATTTGTAAGTGTCTCTGTTTTTTGATTTTCAAATTTTCAAATTTGTGGGCTATCTTCATGGGAGCCATTTTATTTGGATGAAATTTCTTCAAACTCGCTATTTTATAATCAATCTTATTTACATTGATTATAAAATTGTGGGCTACCTTCCCGAAAGCCCTTCGTTTTGGATGAAATTTCTTCAAACTTGCTATATAATTAATAATTTGTTTTTAAGTATTTGTAATACAAAAATTACAATTTGTAAGTATTTATGTACTCTGGTTTTAAAGTATGAATTTGTCTACCTTCTTAGTAGCCCCATTATTTGGGTAATATATTTTCAAGCTTTGTAATAATTAGTAACTTATTTTTAAGTATTTGTAAGATAATTATAATTTGTAAATCTTTATTTATATTAATTATAAAGTCATAATTTTGGAAGCTATATACAAATGATATAAGCTATTAAGTTAATTAAGTAAGAAAAAAAGAAACACGTGGCTTTTAAGCGATCTCAAGAAGAACCCCAGTTGAAGAAGAGATACTGTGCTAAAAAATAATATTTCATAATCTATTGAAAAATTGTTTTTTTTTAAACATGAAGCAGTTTTATGTTTTAAGTGGTGTTTTTATTTTAAAAGTACATTAAGCTAAAGCTCATGTTCGATCGGTTTCTATGGTTTCTATGTCAACAAATTCTATATTTTAACTATTTCTTCAATTCAACTGCTTCTTAAATCTTGTGTTTATCACAAAATAGTGCATGCTTCATTTTCCAATTGTTTAATTATTAAAAAATTATAAGTGGGTAATTACATCAGGGCAATGTATTTGTTAAACCAATTTAATCTAAAAATTATTAAAAAATGAACAAATAATAACAGAACTAGATAAAACATCTTAACGATGATTCATATATTTCAAAAGTTCTTTTGTAAAGCAATATATATATATATATGTGTCCTGAAAGAGTTGTAATTAATCACCAGTATTGTGGCCAAGGGGTGTGTAATGGGTGATGGCACGACATGGTCAATATAGCCAACCCAAACGTCAACCTCGCCTGCTTGAGTGATGACTATGTCATCCG
>WYDF02089434.1:0-24226 GCA_009867245.2 Adranes taylori | reverse complement strand
AGAATTAGCAAGTCAGATGCAAAAGGCCGTAATTCTGGGCACTTTGAGTTTACTTCGGTCACACGACCCGACTATGACGTAAGTACTTACTCTATTGTTTAGAGAGTCGTTACGTGACATCTGCCGAAAGAAGAATCTCGTGTATGGCGTCGTCTTTTTAAAGGTGCTGAACTTGATATTCTTTGGAGGTGCACGCTACAAAGCGAAAAAATAAATAAAACATGCTTATAAACCCCCATACATTTACATCAACGGCGAGAAAGATTCGCGTAACACATAAATTCATACGAAGAAGCATTCTCTTTCGTAAGTCAATGCCAACTGGTACAAGGAAGTGAGCTTACTCACTCACACATATCAAGAGGAATTTCGCAACCCGGTATATCAAAACATCTCCAGCAATTACATATATACATACGTCTATAATTGTTTACTTCCGCGGAACCATTTTCACGACATTCCACAATCCAACTACACACGTATTTTTTCAATTGGCCGGCCGCACCATTGACATTGGTAACTTTGTTCTCCTGCCTTCTCAGCCAGTTTCATATAAAAAGACCTATCCCAGACAGCATTAATTAGACACATTTTGGGTCTTATTCTAATAGTTGATGAGTGAGGATCTCGTACAATTCAATCAGAATAAATTCTCCGTTAGATGACCAACTTATTCTGTAGAGTGAGTTAAATTCGCACTTTTGAATCTGATTGGCATCTAACTAGCAAATTGCTTATATTTTTCAAAACAATTAATTCGCTTAAAATGAAATTAAATTCAAACAATCTGTAACAAAATTATAAATCGAATCAGGTATATACAAACTACATTATTTAATCTTTCGACTGAATCTTTCGATTTACTATCATCATCACTATTATCTAATCTTTAATACTTCTCTCTCACTCATATGTATATTTCATAATCCTTCCGTGTATCTACTCCTTCAATGAGAAAACGAGGAGGCCGACAGCAGAGGAAGAGGGACGCCAAACGTTTGTCGCATAAAATCAGCAGAGATGAACGCGACAAGACACCCGAGAAAAACCTATCAAGCAGTCTACGCACACAGCTTATGCTGATAAAACGTACTTGTGCTTTCCACTCCACCGAGCAGAAAGAAGAACCTACAACATCATCTTTAATCATTCAGCAGTCAACCATTTAACAACACCAACATCCTGGAGAAGTCAAGAAGAAGTCGAAATCCACTTAGAATAACAAATTGTTATCATAAATGTAAATATCCTTAGTTCGCTATTTTTACTGGCTATTTTTCTAATGGAATATGGTACCATCCTAACATTTTTTGCATTATAAAATAGAAGCTATACATTGTCAGTAAATTAAAATCGCGTTTAGAGTCATAGATGAAGTTATAAATATTACGGAACAATAAACCAAATTATTTAAACTTGTTATTGCATTTCTGTGTTTACCATTTACGAATTTAAATACTTTACTATAATAAGATCAGCGAATTCTCACCCAAGCCTGTATAATCTCATGTGTTGAGCATTCTTATGTTGCAAATAAACAGAATAAAAGCTGTATAGTGATTGCAAAACAACCTCTATCCTGCTTTGCTGAGAGAAATTCTGTAACACGTGCACTACACATTAGAATTATGATATGTGTCAAGGTGTGAATACAGTAGTGTATAGATGTTCTTTTACTCTGGAGGTAAAAGATCTCCCAGTTTGTTTCACATACATAGGTCGAGCCGCACTTGCAGGAAAGGCTGTAGACACCAAATCTTAGCAAGGGATCAACTTCATCCTTGTTATGAACAAAATAAATGCTGAGGTTAGTGGGCTTAGAAAAAGAGACAAGATTTGAATTAAAGTTGAAAAGAATCTGCTTAATGTTATAGGGAATCTGACCATGAAATGGAGGAAAAAAGTATCTTTTATCAGTAGAGGAATGCTGAAGTATATTGAATGATATTACTTATAGATGCTTTAGTAATCTATTTTCATCATTTATATGTCATGTAACTTTTGAGGCTTGAAAATGGCAAGTACGACCGAAAATGCATTAGTTTTTATTAAAAACAATAAACTTAAATAAATGAAGATAACTTTTAAACTTTATTGATAATTATAATCTACGACTCACTCAAATTTATAAATAAAATGACTTCGCCTCTTCCTTTCTATTAAATGAAAAAAACACAATATTCTACAAAATACAAAAACTCTTACCTATGTCCATGTTCAGTGTATTCCGATAATGGAATTTCGTAATCCACGGGCCGCGGCCTGCATCGTTCGCAATGATAACTTACTGCAGTTTCGGTTGCATTATTCGCAACAGTTTCAGATGTCTTATTCTTATCATTCTTCATGTTTTCAATGGCATTGACCGCAGCGGGAGTACCACCGGCTGGATCGATGCTAGTATCTGATCCATGACGTACACATTCGCAATGTTGCCACACCAGACAACGTTCACATTGAATCATAAGACCTTCGTCGCGATATGTGCCGCAAATGCAACGGATCACATCTTCTTCTTCAGCCGCTATTTACATATATTTAAATGTTATATGTTAAATAAACAGCATTAAAATTTCAAGAATAAAATAATGTTTAGTTAAACAGTTTTGAAGTTAGAATTTCAAGAGAAATCGTTTGGAATATAGATTTATGTTTATTCAAATTAATCGTATTTATAAAAGTATTTATTATTTTAATATATATATTATTTATATTAAAATATTTATTAAATACAGTAGGATTCCGATTAGCCGAACTACTTGCAACCGGGGATATTTCGACACTTAATACGAAATATAAAAGATGTGTTAAGTAGGTTACGTCATTGGCGAGAAATATTTTCATTTATAAATAATATTTTATTATATAATATAATAGTTTTAAATTGAGACATAATAAGAAATTGAGTGTTCTTAATCATTTCGGATAATCTTAATCATTTTAATTTAGTTCCAATTGTTTGTTTCAATTTTTATCAATCATCACACTGTTTGTTATTGTTTTGTCTATTTGGTGCGGTTCATGATTCCGTTGTGGCGATTTCTGCCTATTGGCCTATCATCGATATTGCTAACTTGTTGACAGAAAATTAGGAAAAAATTAAAGAAAAAAGTTGAAAAAGGAAAATGTTGAGCTTTTACTCCTAGGCTTAATCATATCCGAATGGAAGATTTTGATATAAATTCTACAATACATTGACAAATATCTCAGATATCTGTGATAAAATGACTTATATGACTCCCTAATTGATGTACAGATAAAAGTAACTCATTAATATTGACACTATTCAAGTTAAACTCAAAAAATACCTAGCTCAGATCACCAAAAAAGCCATACACACAGGAAAAAGTAACTCATTATAGAGGTAAAAGTGCGTTCATTCCATTCTGCTTGTATAGCTTTTTTGGTGATCTAAATGACTTATTTTTTGAGTTTAACTTGAATAGTGTCAATATTAATGAATTACATTTACCTCTACATCTATGCGGCATACCCTTTTCTTAACCGAGAAATGGTCGAAACAATTCTTCTAGAAGATATGCTTGTTCGATTGAATTAAAACCAAGTGCTCTAAAACTCCATTTATTGAATAAACAATCTCGGTAAATCCAGCTACGAAGACAGCAAATGCTTCCATATTTCGGAAACTACATAAACATTTCACTGTATTTTTATTTCATTTCATTTCATTCATATCATTGTATCCTAATTTATCTAATTTTACTTCTTCACCTTCACCGTTTAATATGGGTCGGTGCTTTAAGCGGAAAGAACCGACATTAAATTTACGAGAAACAGAAGATCTAATTAAATTAAAATAAGTGTCTCCAACATAAAAAAAAATCATAATTATATTATGAAGCACGTTACAAATACTTTAAATAAAAAAATATTTAGAAAAATGTCTACCTCTTTTATTGTTACCAACAAATGTTGTCGCTGGTTTTGTGCCCAACAGTTGCGCAATTGCTTCAACGTGCATACGTTTCGATTGAGTATATATACGTTTTAATCTTGTCGCTTTGATGCCCGTCTCAGTTTCGAGTCCCATCCATTTATGGGCATTAGAAAACAATCGACACATATCCACGTCGAACGTATCCAGCGTACGATAAGCATAGGCGGTTAGATTGCTCATAATAGTGTGAAAATCGATTGGATCGCGAACACGTTCATAATAAGTGGGACATTTACGTTTCGAAGGACATGAGAGAAATGGCACCGACAATTTTTCACCATTATCATCTATAATACGTAATGAAATCGTTCAATTAGATGATTTATTTTAATAGGCAGAAAATGATATTCCCAGATACTGCTGACAAAAATACAACCAGAAATAGACAAATTATTTACAAGACTAGTTCACATTAAACATGCCTCAAATTAAAATTCCTTAGTTGAGTTGACGTCTATCGTAAATTTTCAATTTAAATTTGATAGAAACAACTAATGAATCATCTGTACCACTTTAAGAATGTTTATTACCATTTTTTATTTTAATGTGTATAATAAAAGTAAACTTTTAGTGAGGCCTTGTGATTGTTTATAAAAATAGATAGTGGGTCAAACAAGTTAGAGAGCATACGATCTAAATCACATTTTTCAAATGAAACTCCGATGGATGAAATAATTATAAATTTTTGTTAAATCCGTGTAGTAATTAAAGCTATTAAAACAATAATAGATGTATTCATAAACTCGGCATTAACAATCAATCTGAACCAACTACAATCAATCTGAACCCACTACTATCAGCATATTAATAGCAGAAGAATTTGCAAAGCAGTTCCATAGCGTATACTCTCAAGAAATATATGGTCCCCTGCCAAGCCTACCGAGAATGACAAAGCATATTGATTCTGTAGATATACAACCTACAAGGATACAGAAAATTTTGTACAACCCTAAAGCAAATACCAATCCGGGACCTGACAACATACCAGCGGTACTTCTCCAAAAATGTGCAAGTGCGGTTTGCCTTGATTTATCCGAAGTAATGGTCGACTTTGTGACCAGAGGTGCAGTTCCCGATGATTGGAAAAGACCACAATTATCCCTGTCTATAAGAAGGGTGATAAAGCTAAAGTAGTAAACTACAGGCCAATGAGTCGAACCTATATACTATGCAAATACATGTAGAAAATACTAGGTGAAGACATCACTACTTTCCTACTTGAAAATGGCACTTTTGGAGAATCGCAACATGGATTCTTCAGCGGGCGATCTGTCACTAACAATTAACTCGTTGTATTGGACGAGTACACTAGTAAATATGACAAGGGTGAATCCCTGGACATCTTATATCTGGATTTCGAAAACGAGTTCGGCAAAGTGCCGACAGAACGATTACTGTACAAACTAGATGCAATGGGAATCAGAGGTAACCTCCTCAAATAGATCCGGAGCTTCTTATCAGATCGTACCTACAGAATTCGAGTAGAGGGCAGTTACACTTCAGAGCACAGCATCCTTAGCGGCGTGCCGCAGGGTGCTGTTCTTGAACCCCTACTGTTTCTGTGCTACATCAGCGACATGTCCAGACAGTCACCAAATCGAATTAGTCATTTTGCAGATGATATAAAAATTATTGGGTACCCGGATGATCCAAATAATAACATGCAGGTACTCCTGCACGAAATATACGGTTTTGCATATGAGTGCGGCAACCCCTGGAAAATGTTACTCACATTCTAGTGAATCAATGAGAGTAGTAGCTTCGCAGAAGGATCTTGGTATTACAATAAGCATAAACTTGGAATGGGCCGAGCATATAAATGAGGTAGTAAAAAACAAACTCTTTATTGTAAATAACGAAGAAGGCATCTCCTAATTTAACAGCAAGTGGCTTCTTAATTATTTACAAACCATACATTCGTCCTATATTGGAATATGGCCATCTGATCTGGAATTCATATTTCATGAAAAACATTGAGACTATGGAACGTGTACAGAGAAGAGCAACCAAACTACCAGCTGAGATTAGGAATCTATCATACGAAGAGAAATTAACGTTCAAGAAACTTCCGTCCCTAGTGGAACAAAGTACTCGCGGAGACCTGATCAAAACCTATAAGATATTAAACGGGCACTACAGCTGTAACCTGGGGGGGGGGGGCATATTCAGGAAGAACACAAGCACCCACTTGCGTGGCCACAGCCTCCAAGGAAACACTTTATCACCAACAAAATAGCAGCACAATAGAAGTCATTGCCAGTGGGCATCTCGAAAACCAAGGCCAAGTTAAAGCGACATCGAAAAACAAAGTTAAGAACGGCCTGAACTGTAACTATTGAAACAGTCTGATGCAGTAGTAACTCTCATCAACTCGGTTGTCTATGCTGCCTTAAGAATACTTATACTAATATTAACAGTTCTAACGTACATTAGTTTCCTAAAATATGGTGCAATCTAGTGTACACTATTATCAGGTAAAGTTTACGAACACATCTAATATGAATACTAACACAATAATAATAATGTTGAATATTCACGTCCATTTGAATATTCACAAAAATGATTTGGACAAAAATGAAAATTTCCAAAATGATTTGGACATACATACAAATTACACTATTACTAGCATTGTCACTTAGTTTCATAATGACATGGACATAGAAGTCCCCCCCTCGCCTTCCCGTCAAACATATTTATTTCCCATCCAACATAAGAGTTTTTATCATAGCTTTAGCTATGTTTAATGTCTATTTTTAAACTATCTGTCAAATATCAAAACAATTGACAATTTGAAAAGTTTGAGAATTTGTTTTATTATGAAAATAAAATATGTTATTTCCGTTGATTCCAAAAAACTAGGGATCGAAATGTCGACGGATATTGTAAAAACAATTTGAATCTAAAGAAAAATTCATTCACGAATAAGCTCCACGGGTCCAAAAAATTCAGGAGATTTAATTTCTGATAATACAAACCTTTAGCATCGAGTGTTTCTTGTAGAATGTCTCGTAGAACTTTACACATTTTCACAATATTATTGAATTCAGGATTATCATCATTGATAGAAACCATGTCATTTGCTTTTTTCATGTTACGCACCATTCTACGACCACTACGTGATAATGAATTCTTTGCAACAGTAGAAGCTTTATTGACTTTTTGAGCATTTTTTCCACTTTGAATAGTATCGTTATTACGACAACCATTAAGTGTTCCAGCGGTAGTCGCACTATTAATACTGCTAGTAATATTATTAGTCATTGAAATCGATGTTGTGGAAGAAGTTGATGCAGTTTTGTTGACATCATCATTCGTCCTGCACGTCTGAAATAAATTCAATTCATTATTATATACTAACATTATGCTATTCGTATTATTTATATATTTCATTCCAAATACATAATTAATAGGCTAAAAACAGTGAAATAAAATATCTAACGGTGTTTTCAAATAAAAAGGCGAATTTTATATTGTTTATCGGAAATATTTCATCGGATCCCTTCATTTACTAAATTAGTCTAATCTTTAGAAATTCGATGTACGAGGGTGGTTTGGCGAAAATCTAGATTTTTTATTATTCATTTTTCAAGATAGTCCCCTTTTAAGGAAATACAGTTTTCAAGGCAACTTTCTAACTTCTTGATCCCTTCCGAAATGTAATTTTACTCCAGATCCCCCGATCCATTTTTAGAGTTGGGAACAGGAAGAAATCGCAAGGGGCTAGATCTGGTGAATTCGGTGGGTGGTCGATTAATTCGCAGCCTACTTGGTTCAATTTTGCCTACACGAGCGGTTGCGTACTTATGATGGAAGAAAACTTTTTTGTGAGCCAAACCAGGGCCTTTTTTCTTCAATTCGGCGGTCCAATAATGATGCTTAGTAATCGCCAGTTATGGTTCTACCCTTTGCCAAGTAATTAATAAGAATAACTTTCGCACCCCAAAAACAGTCGCCATCACCTTACCTACCGGCCATTCGGGTTGTATTTGCCTTCTTCGGTGGGTCTTCGCTGCCTTTTCTCCACTGCTTTGACTATTCCTTCCCCTTCGGCATGTAGTAATTGAACCACGTCTCATCAACAGTGACTTAACAACGAAAAAAAGCCTTCGGATCAAGTTTTATCTTCTCCAAAAGCTTGTGCGAATCCGTCACACGTGTGCCCTTTTGGTCGAGAGTGAGTAAACGCAGCCCCCATCGCGCGGATTGCTTTTTCATATCCAAATGTTTGTGTATAATGGCGTATACACGCTCAGTTGATATGTTTGCAGACTCTGCTAGCTCACGAACTTTGATTCGACGGTTTGCCATAATCATATCATGGATTTTGTTAACGATTTTTTGTGTAGTGACAGAACTTAATCACTGAACGATATTCGACTTTATCCATTTTGCACAAAACACAAAAGTTGCTTGCTTGCGACGACTGTAAAAACCAAACTAATTGTTCGTTCTGCTTCAAATTTTGACAGACGTCATGTGTTGGATGGCAGATGTCAAAACCAATATGGCGTTTGTTGTCACGTAACACCATCTATCGAAGAGATTTTTGTTAAACCACCTTCGTAATTATTAAATGAAGACCACAATAGTTCGCATGAAATTCTCGCACGATGAAACAACAATTTTAAAATGTCGTATGCGATAATAGCTGCAAACATTGAAAGGCCACACCCATATGCAGCACCTTACATTTACCAGAGTTTAATGGCAATAGTCAAAAGTTGTGTGCAATCGTAAATTTTGAGCAGAATTTCCTGCGTGTTATCTTTTGGATCATCCAGGTACCCAATAATCTTCGTATCGTCCGCAAAATGACTAATTCTGTTTGACATCTGTCTGGACATGTCACTGAAAGAGCCCTGCGATACACCGCTAAGAATGTTGTGTTCAGTGTGTAACTGTCTTCAACACAAACTTGGTTAAGTGCGATCTGCTAAAAACTTCGGATCCATTTCAGGTTAACTTTGATTCCTGTTGCGTCTAGCTTGTACAGAAACTTTCGGCACTTTATTGAGTGCTTTCAAAATCCAGATATATGATGTCCATGGACTCACCTAGTCAAATTTAGTAGTGTACTCGTCTAGTATTAAAAGCAATCTGCTTGTAACAGATCGACCAATCAGAAATCCATATTGCGATTCTCCAAGTGTGCTGTTTACCGTCAAAATGTACTGATGATCTCTTCGGCTATTATTTTCTCCATACATTTGCAGATTTTGAAGTTAGGCTAATTAGTTTCTAGTTTTCGGCATTGATTTTATCACTCTTCTTACAGATTACACCTCTGGTCGTCGGGTAGTACACCTCTGGTCAAAGAGTCATCATATCTTCAGATAATGAGTACAAATTGCAATTGCGTATTTTTGAAGAAATACGGCTGGTATATTGTTCCAGACTGGTATGTTGGAGTTTGTCTTTAGGTTGATTAAATTTTTTTGTACGCTTGCCGGATATACATCAACTGAATCAATATGATTTGCCATTCTCGGTAAATATGGCAAATGACCATACGTTTCCTTAGCGTAGACGCTAAGGAACTGCTTGAAAATTTTTCTACCATTAATGTGCTGCCTGTGATTGGTTCAGATTGGTTGTCGCTTGGGTGCTTAAAACGTAGTTGAATTGATTTCTCGTACTTCCTTTTTTCTAGCCTAATTCGTAACATAACCTCATTGTACAAGTTTCTATATGTCGCATTGTACAGGTTTCGTCTTCACTGCTTTGTAATGGCTCCATATGTATATTTTCTTTTGCGTAAGCTTTATAATCGTTAAGTATAACCAGGGTTTCAGTGTATGTACAATTTTTTCTGATACAAATTACTATATTGCACGTGTTTGTAATGGCTCCATTGTTAGAGCATTTGACAATTTTGGGTAGCTTTTAGCCTTGACAGATAGTTGCAGATATTGGCATAATTTGCTTTGCTGAAGTTGCAAATGCACTTGGTTTGCAACTCGTCTTTCTTATCTATGAAAACTTGACGACGTTGCCTTCATTTATGCAATGGTCGCTTCTTCGTATGGGCGATTTTATATGGAAATCGGTTATTAGTTTTTGTCATTTGTGAATAGCAGGTCAAATACTGAGGGATTATTATTAGCACGGTACCTTGCTTGTTCTGTAAATATCAAATATTTGGAGAACAATTTAACTATGTTGTTGAATTGAATGAAATTTGGTGGATAAGTGATTAATTTTGTGTAGATTAAAGATGACAAAAATTACATGTCACATTTTTTCAGTAATTCAGTATTTACAATAAAGCACAGAAATGATACATACACCTATACTCTTTCCCAATCAATGGACTGAATGGCATGCTTAATTACTGTCTGATAAGTGGGTTTTCATTATATGTTTTAATTTTATTAGGTCATCAGATATATAGTCTTGTTCGAAACAACATGCAAAGATTGCATAATATTTAGGAGTTCTTACTCTGCGTTCACAGTAGCCTAAAGTTTAGTTACACTTTATTGATTGGTGAAAAATATTATAAAATACTGCAACTATTGGAATTACTCCGCTTGTAATAACTTTAATAGATTTTTCAAATTGGTTAAAAATTGGAATTTTTATGGGCGTTTTTCGACACCACGTTTTATGAATGTGGACAAAAATCATTGTATTTAAACAAGAAGATAGCGAACGTAAACAAGAAAAACCGGGGAAAAGGATATAAATAAATAGCACTTACCTGTCGAATTCGTTTGAGATTCCTGTACAGAAAGCAATGATGTTGTATCACAAATTCCCTCTGATCATCACTCATCAATTGTATTAACTTTTTATTAGTGCAAGTATTACTAGTACGATTGTCATTTAAACTAATTTCTTGTTCGGCATTAATATTATTATTATAATTATGAGATAATTTAGATGATGTCTCTGACAAAGTGCTTAATTTCTTCGTCATTCGTTCAGCATGATTTTTTCGTGGTCTACCAACGCGACAAGAGGTCTGTGATGTAACTGTTGTAGTTGCTGAGGTAGTAGTACTCGTCGAGGTGGATTGAATTAAACTGCCATTTGAACTATTAGTGTTATTGTTGCTGTTGCTAATATTCGAACAACTTCCAGAGATATTTGTATTAATGTTCGACACGTTGTTCACTAATAAGCAAGATTTGACAACACGTTGCGATTTACCACCAATCACACCTCTGTAATAAAATGGTATAAAATCAGTCTATATAGAAATAGTTTAACTGAGGCAATTATTGTTACTTATAAATAATATTTTATTATGAGTATTAAGGTAAGCCGCGAAAACATTTTACAGGAAGCAACAGTCAGGAAATGTCCGTAACATGTGGAATATTATTCAAAATGTAGAAAACTAAAAATTTAAATAATTTAATAATAAGATAAGTTAATCATTACAAATCAGTCAATTTTTGTAGTTAACACCTCTACTTTATCTCTAAGTATTTGCAGTGTGCGCTATTTCGTAGAATAAAAATATTGTATATGATACTATTACTTTAAGAATAAATAACTACTATTAAATAATTAGGTAAGTTAATCATTCAGAAAACTGTATATTGACTGTATGGAACATCAAATTAGCTTAAAAACCAGACAGGACAGATAGACCATTTCTGGCATAGGTGGTGGTAGCCGTCACCAGTACCTTCGGTTATCCACTAAGCATCATTGTAATCAGTTAATGAGAACTCACCACTCAGCTAAGTGTACACCTGGCTTGTTCAAACTAATTTCAAAATTGAATACACGCACATTAGTACACAGATCTTCTGACATTAGAATTCAGTATTGAAGAATTAGACGAAATAATAGGTAAGATGAATTATGCGGCTCTAAACCATCTCAACAATCGAGAATGATAAAGAGCTATTTGGGTCTTTATCATTCTCGATTGTTGAGATGGGTTGACGCCGCATAATAATTCATCTCATTTTAGGGTTATTTCGTCAAGACTACATTCTAATTTCATAGGATTTCTGTAATAAGAATCTGTAATGAGAATGATAACGAACCAAATACTTCTTTATCATTCTCGATTATTGAGATAGGTTGACGCTGCATAAGTTCATCTCATTTAGGTGTTGTTTTGTCAAGAATTCATTCTAATTTCATAAGATCTCTGTAATAGTGCATGCATGTATGCATTCAGTTTTGAAATTAATTTGAACAAAACGGGTGATGAATAAATTTAAACAAGCCACTTTGCTGAGGGATGAGCTTTCAATAACTGATTACATTGATCTGAATGCTGAATTAATAGCAAAGGGTACTGATGACAGCTCTGCTCTTCTTAGGGAACACGCCATATCTACTTACAACTTGAAACTAAGAAAAATGAGTTTAACTTGAACTGCTTAGCCGTTATTAGTAAAATCGCGATTGACTAAGTTTTTTGTTTTAAAAAGAAAAGGTGTACGAAAATCATATCCGCTAAAAAGGTAATATTTTCTTTATTGCCGTCAGTTGAAATTCAGATATTGCGTTCTTCTTAAACGTTTAATATAACTTTAGAAGCATGTTGTTTAGAATAAATGTGATAAACTGAATTAACAAGTATCCAATATAATAAAACCAACCCAAAGTCTAAAACTAATAAACAAGTAGCGAATAATTCTCTCTTTCTCTCTATATACTTATTTTTACTGTGGGCCTATTTTCCACCTGTATGCTCTATTACCTACTGCCCACAAAGTAGAATGTCAAATAATTTTGCCTATGCCAACCCTTCCTCGATAGTCTCGGCGGTATGGAGATCTGAAATGTAGACTTCTGGCTTGGCTAACATGCATCTTACCAGTGCGCTACGGCGTTACCCAGCGAGTAGTTGAAATAAACACGGTATATTCTGCTTCATTATCTCAAAATAAATTATATAGACAAAGCGTACAAAAGCAGAATCTTGTAACAAATAAAAAATATCTGACACAAGAAATGCCCATGAAAGCATCACCATGATCACCCAAAGATCCAATATAACAGACGCAGACGTTCTTAAAGCGAATACATCATGCACGCCAAATTACGGTAGTACAATACGCCAAAAATAAACTATGACCAGCAAATAAATCAAGTAGTACTAAAGATTGCACATAGATTATCATGCAAGGAAAAACACAGCTTTTCAAATAAAACTCAACTTTCACAAAGAATAGGTGGCATCACCTTTTCAGGCGCATATTAGGTGATGGTAAATTAAAAAACACTTCGCTATTATTGTCCTTTTCAGAGAAAATAATAAATCGGACATAAAGGTCATGCTCATAGACGATGATCATGAAATAATTCATAAACATAAAATGACAACAAAAGCAAACAGGAATATATCTCTCTTAAATAATATAAAATCGATAAAAAATAAACTACCTAATAGAAATAGAAACACTGGTTCAACAACAGGCAGCTTAAATTTTGTCTTTTGGCAAAAAATCTTGCCGTGTCGGAATTTGTATAATCCTTACCTGCATATTTTACTTCCACATTTGCATTCCTGCCCTTCAGCCGCATTAAACAATGAAAAATTGTAATCGTAGCATAATTCCTCCCCAGCAGAGATGTGCCTGCGTGCGAACAAGACCATACGAAACTGACCGTTCACCGACCATTTCTGCATTTCGCAATTCGGCTCACACGAATGATTCACAAAACGTCCATCGCTGCCCATACGATGGCCATCGATAACAAGTCCACCATCCAGATGCAAACAATAGTGATGAGTATCATGAGCGTAACGCAATCCCATACGTTCTTTAAACTCAGCTTCGTTCACTACTTCACCAACATATTCCAAAATAAATTCACCGGAAGCAATTGGTAGATTGGTGCGTACACCCCAACCTTTCTCCTCGGTCATATATCTAAAAAAAAAAAAAATTAGGGAGAAACATTATACAACGGTTTGATTCAACGTTTTATATTTGTCTTGCTCATATATTTTTGTTAATTAATCTTCTGAAAATGTATTTGTTATAGTTTCAAGTATGTTCTCACGTGAAGAAGATACATAGTACGTTTTTAGTATAGTAATAAAAACAATGCTAATATAAATTAAATTAAATAAAAGAATGAATGGATACATTATTTAATCAGTTAGATGAGGGAAAAAATTAGTTTCATACTAATGGGAGCAGCTTCATTAAAATATTAACTAACCTCTCAATTCCTGGTGCCCATTCGTGTCTTTGTATACGTTGATTATTACAACGATGCGCCTCAGTTGGACATTCAGCCAACACCAAGCGATTAATACAATCATCACCACATCCGATTTCTGGTCGACAATTGCATGCTTGTGGTTCACAAGCGACACCTCCTTGGCTCGTTGAACCTAATTTCATATTATAGAGATTCGTACGGATCTAATGCAATGAAAGAAACATATTATAAATATCAATTGATCTAGATTTCAAGTTAATCTACCTTTTTATAATTCCATGAGGGCACCAGATCCCTTCCGGGCAACTGACCATGCGTATGCTGCCACCAAAGATCGTAGGGTAAACGAAACGCAACTCGTCTACAACGTAAATATTTACCGCAATGATAGGGTGGCGGTAAGAGACCATATGGATGCTCGGATGGCACATACACAAGTTGCTTTTTTGATATTGCTCCACCTATCAAGCATAAAATTACAGAAAAATTATTTTCAGTTTGTACAAATCACGTTTGAATTATTAACTAATGTATCATTATTTTTAACAAGGCACATGATTTTCATTCCATTAAAAAACACATTCGTGGTCTGGAACTTGGAACCTTACTTGGAAACTTATTTATTTAAAAAAATATTTATTTGAAAAATACACGAGTAAATCCCATTACAACTAAATAATACAGATTCAAATAATAATATGTTACATATTCATCTCACAAAAAGGCAAAAAGAAAAAAAATTAAATACAAAATATATGTATATGAGGTATGAATTGAACTAAAACATAGAGACACAAAGAATCAGTTCATATTAACGTAATGGTATGATCATAAAACAATACCCTAAAACATTCCAAAGGTACACCAAAAAAGTCCAGATTTCTAAAATATTTCCCGCCTCTATGCAAATCCTGATAGGGACGAATTATATATAACCAAAGTTAGAAGATGATAATGGAACATGAAATATTAGACAATTTCTAATAGGCCTACCAGGAGCAAGTCATATAACTGCCGATAGCAATTCGAAGCAAGTTATGTGACAGTTAACTTCTTTAAACAAAAAACATGTCATTTCTTTTGTTTCTACTATGATCTAGATCAAGTTCCAGTCTCATTTGAGTGGTTAAGCAGTCAACAAGTACGCCTTAATGTTTATTATACATATATCCCAAAAACTTGTTTTCAACACCTTCAACAGATGTCCATCTGATAGAAAGGTGACCAAACAACCCTACAATATTCCATTTTAGATTTAACTAAAGCGCAAAAAGCAGTTTTCATAGCTCTAACATCATTGAATACTTTGGCGTTACGCACTATAAAGCCCAAGTTTTTTAGGGTCTCATTGATGACAATATCGTAATGGTTTTAAAAGGTCAGTTTAAGATCAAAAGGGACACAAAGGTCAGTGCAATTATCGACTCAAGCTAGCGCGATACTATTAAAAGAGTAATTAAGATTCAAGCAAGAAACCTATTTATAATAGATCATAATGTTACGTTTTTTAATGTTTAATTTCAAGTTATTTACCTCACATCATGAGTACACGCCATTTATGTGAATTTGTAATAAGTGTTTTAGCATAAAAATTTTTAACTGATCATATGAATTTTTTACAATTTTGAAAAGTTTCAATTCACCCGCATAGAGAAGATATTAACTGGCAGATATCTACTTATTCATGTCATTAACAAAAAATATTAAAGAGTAGCCCGAAATGATTAGTTTGCGGAACTCCCGAAGTCAGGCAAAACTCATTCTATAAGTGGCCCTTTATATTCACGATTGAGTTCTACTTAGTAAATAACTTTCTAACCATTTGTAGGTGTTGTGAAAACAAAACTTGTTAAGTGTATGGAGTAGGATGGCATACTTCACATTACCAAATACCTTGGACATATCCATATAAACTAATCAACTTGTTCGTGCTTATTTAAGGTGCACGAAAGATATTGAGCGAATAAGCACAAATTCGTAGAAATTGACAGGCCTTTGACAAAACCATGCTGTTCACCAATCAATCAGCTGAATATTTTTGATGAGATGAAATCTGATGAGAAATAGCTGAAAAATGCGAAACAGAGGAGCTCGATCTTACACAAACAATGAAGGTTTCGATGTCTGAACAGCTGAAAGCCAAAGCCATACAAACAAACAATGATATACTAGTTAAATGTGCTCTTATAAAGGAACTACGAAGACAGATTGAATTATAAAATGGAAGAGTAAATGGTAAGCGTAGCAAGAAGTTAGAAGACAATGCTATGACTGACAAAGGCATGCGAAATAATAAGCAATTGAATGAAGTAAATCAACAGAGAGGTGAAAAACTCCAGAATAAAACTCAAACAGTCTCAATTATCGAGAACGAAGTTCCCTCTTCCCCGTCCCTTGAGATGCATGGAGGCCAAGATCCTAATTCAAACACTTTGCATGGGCAGTGAAAAGACAATCAGCGCTAATTCAGGACCAAATATCGTCAAGCCTGCTAAACTTGGATAGCAAACAAATCACAACACAATCAACAAAAAAGATATAAATACCGATGGCAACAATACTTCCATCAAGGACACGGTAAAGCTAACAAAAACAAGATCTACACCTGAGAATACTGTGAACATTGGAGATGATCATATGGGTAATAATGGATATGGGTAACATTGAGATATGGGTAATAAGGGCCAAAATTTAAAGCACAGACACAAAATCTGATGCAACGGAAAAAGCTCTTAAGCGCTACATAGAGGGCAAACTGCCTAATGTGTCAATAACACGGAATATGCTGCAAACGAGGAGCAAACACCCATCATTCCAGATTGAGGTGAGTTTTGAATGCATAAAAAATAAAATCAAAGTCATTGAGACTCTTCTAGTAGACATTGCATGCATTACTGAACATTAGCTATCACCAAATGAACGTTCACTTTTCAAATTATTTAATTGTAAATCAATTAACATCTACTCTGGAGAAAAATTAAAGCATGGAGGAGTCATGATATTATGCAAAAATTCGCTATCCTGAAGAAATACATATTAATAACTTTACTCGGGAAGGCCACTGTGAATTTACTGGTGTAAAATATTTTAATAAGTATAGCATAATTGCATGTTATAGATCTACTTCTGGAGACTTTAACATATTTTTAAATATTCTAGAATGAATTTTAAATTTATATATCAATTCGTATAAAATTTTAATCTGTGGTGATTTCAATGTGAATTTCTTAAGACAGTGGTGACAGCAAGGCATCTGAATTGTGTGACTTGCTGCTATCCTTCGATCTATAAAGAATGATAGCACAATCAACACAAAATCAGAATTGTATTGATAACATTACGTTAATTTTCATACAAATGTTGTGAACACCGGAGTCATGGATTTCCAAATATCAGATCATTTGAATCAATTCATCAATTTCACGGTAGAATATGAAACCTTTGGCAAAGGGGCAAAACAGATGAAGTTAATCAGACCAATTACGCTGCGTTAGGCTGCGTGGCAAGAACATCTTGTTCAGGTTACTCTCACAGATGAATTTGCACTGCATCGACTATGTGTACAATACAAACTTTTCATTACATGACAGATTCAACTCAGGAAATTGTAAGAATTTTTAAAGAATCATTTCCGCTGACAAAAATGCGCACGAGAAAATGTGATTCTGGAATCAAGTGGTTTAATCAAGAATTAAAAGTCATGAAAGATAAATTGTTTCTCCTTAATTGTTTATGCACTAATTTCCGGACAGATGCATTATTGGAACAACGCAATGTTTTCCGACATAAAAATTAAAGCATAGATCTCTGAGAAACAAAAAAGAATGCACTCGAAAAGTAATCACAGGATCCAACACCAAAACCAGGAAACTTTAGGAAATAGTGAACGGTAGCCATAATAGAGGTGAGAGTGATTCTCAGATAATGTAATAGATCATGACACTTTCAATAATTATTTGACGAAATTCTTACCAGCACAGTAGCGAGACTACCTGACTCTTTGTAGGATCTTCGAATTAAGAATATAATCACCTCTCCGACAATTCGTTCCTCATTTGGAAGCGTCTCACACAATGATGTAAGGAAAACCTTTAAACCGCTAAAGAACTCCAAATCACGAGATATATATGGGTTCAGTTCCAATTAAATAGAGCAATGTTAACAACCAGGTTACACCAATAACGCATCTAATAAATACAAATGTTCATGAAGGAACCTTGTCTGACTGATTAAAAATTGCTAATGTCATATCCATATTCAAAAAAGGTGATAAGAAAAGAATCAGCAACTGTCCACCAATCTCACTGCTACCAATTATCTCTAAAATAATTGAGAAGGTAATATCATATACTATTTTGCAAAGAACAAACTATTTCAGGACAGTCAATACGACTACAGAAAAAATAGAAGCGGTGCAGAAGCGACTGCAGTTCTGCAATATTGTTCTGGTGGCATTTGATGTTGCTATGATTTCGATGTCGTATTTTAGTGATCTGAGAAAGGCATTTGACTGTGTAGTGCATGAAATATTCTGCAAAAAACGTTGTATAACTTTGACAACAAAAGCAGACAACTAATAAAATCTTACCTGACAAATAGAAAATGGAGGGTAATCATAAGGGATGTGTGTTCTGAGGAGTTCGTAATCAACGTGCCTCAATGTTCCATTCTAGGACCAATTCTATTTCTAATCATTTTCAATGACTACCTGAAGTGTAAAACCAGATCATAGTGTTTTGTTCGCTAATGATACAACACTAACCGTAGTAGGAAACAATAGACAAGACGTCGAAATGGAAGCAGGTTTCATGTATTCTAAGGCGCAACAGTGGTTTACCTCGAATAAACTTCATTTAAATGAAAGTAAAACATCCAAACGAACATTCTCACTGAAAAAGGTGAATAATGATATAGAGAGAATGGGTCAAATTTTTGGCCGTAGATATAAATCAGGTTCTAAAATGGAAGGAACATGTAAATGCAACCTCCAAAAAACTTATTTTTCAATGTATTGTTCACCTTATATACAAATACGACTATAAGGGGGTAACGATTTGGGCTAAGAAATGAAACAAGTAATTAAACAAATACTTTAACATTAAAATTTATTTACATCTTGACAAAAATTAAAACATCCACTTAATTTAATAATGCATAGTCAAAGGTTGAATTTAAATACAACATAAAAAGAATATAGAGATATAATTTACATGCTTCAATAAATTGATATTTAGTTCATATCATATCAATTGCCGAATTGTTACATTAATTAGAATTTATTTATGAAAGTATTTATTAATGAGTTATTCAAAAGAAAATAATATTTATTTTATTCACAATCAAATCATAGTTATTTATTAGATGTGTTTAGGTTTGTCAATTAAGTTGTGAAATGAAATAATTTCTACTCATATTTTAATACATCAGCAATTATTCTAAAATTAAGCGATAAAAACAATATTTTTCTATTAAGTGTGCGATCACAATCGCTATCATCAGATTCACTACAAAGCTGCTACTATGCTACTATGCCAATCATTGTTGAGATATAATATCTTAGCATGGCATGGGGCATATATGCTGATGCCAAGCACATTTTTGCACTACAGAATAGAGCCATAAGAATAACAGAAGGCATAAAATACAGAGATTACTGTCTTCTTGTATTTAAGAAGAAGCAAATCCTTACTTTCCCTCACTATACATCAAAGAAGCATTAATTTATCCTCATAAAAACAAGACACTGAACATTACGCACTGAAGTACGTGACCATGATATTCGATACAAGCACTGTATCAGGCCGGATCATCAACGCCTTACAAAAACGTTAAAAGGCCCAATCCCCACGTGACCATGACATTCGATACAAGCACTGTATCAGGCCGGATCATCACCGCCTGACAAAAACGTTAAAAGGCCCAATCCCCATGTCAGTGAGACTGTATAACAGATTATCAACTCAGATCAAGCAACTCACAGAGGCTACCTTTCGGAAGGCAATCACCAACTGGCTAAAGGCATGTGCCTTTTATTCCATTCTGGAATATTGGGTAACCGATTTCGGCGTCGCGCTGTAGCCACTATCTTATATACCAATTACATATTAATTTTTTAGTTCTTATCAGCAGATGTAATTTAGTTGACTTGTTTATTATTATTTTATTTTTATTTTTTTGCATTACCATTTCTATAATCACTATTTCTATTATTATTTCCCGTATTACTTCTATTGAAAAACCTCTGTGTTATATACAATATATAATCAACAACTCTATTTTCAAATAGTTTGGGATACAGCTCTGACTAGATCTTGGTCTCTAACTATTGACAGGGTGTCATTCCGCAACCTGTAAATAGGTAATATAAAGCTGGTTGTCCACAGCTTGAAAATACAGAAAGTTCTAAGGATTTACTAAAACTAGGCCCTCTACAACACAAACTTTTAACTTAGGTAACTTTTTAATAACATCAGTCGGATTGAGAAGAAATATAGGAATGTTATTAGAACTATTCATAATACCCAGGAATTGATTAGAACTATGGACATCATAAACAGAACCAAAGTATTACGCAAACAAATTGGCCGCCTGCTGACCGCCTGTCTCAAGATACCGTTAAAAGTTCACCTTATCCGGAACTGAACAGTTATCAGATCTTTTACTGTTGATAATTGTCCATAAAAAAAATTGGGTCTGTACGAACATTGTATTCCACTTGAAAAATATATCGTTTATAGCAGTCAAGAGTCATGTTCTTAGCTTGAATTCTCGTTCTTACAAAGGTTTCATAATCTGTTGGAGATTTGGAGTTTTTGTACTATAAATGAGTGTTCTTCTTCTTTTTAGTTCAAGTGTTATTCGATCACTCTTTAGTTCGCGAAAACCTTTTGGAAAGCTCGAGATAACGTAATATGAATTACGATCAAAATTGCTGATAGACGTATAAATAAGGTCATAAAAGATAGTAACACAATGTTGACTTGATAAATTTTCAAACATAACTTCCCAATCATTTTGGTCGAGGTACGCATTTTATTCATCATAATTCGCCTGTTAATCAAAGTAATAGTTATTGATCATTAAGTGTGTTAATTATATTGAATACTGCACATTGACGTTTAAGAAATTCAAAATGATTTAAAAAAGACCAGACAAAGGCAGATGCCCATTGATATGTGATCAGTACCCTCTGCTTTTATATAGCATCATTACATTCGTTTAGGAGACGAACGCTTACCTATGTACACCACCTGACTTCTTAAATCAATTTTGAAATAGTTTAATATGATTTACATATGTATAATTGAATGCCTATATTATTACTAAGGATCTTATGGAACTAAATGCAGTTTAAGAAGCAACCAATCGTGAAAAAATCTAATAAGGTGGCAACTCATCCAAACAATTAGGAATTATTTTAATTAGAGAATTAAATAATTAAAGTTCAGCGATTTCATCTCTAGTATTAGCCGAACGTACTCACTCCTTAAGCCGAACGTACGTACTCAACTATATGTTAATAATTAAGTTAGATATTTCGAAAACTACATATTGGCGTTTAGTAATTTCAATGCGTTACAGGCGTTTAGGAAAATCAATGAAATTCAAATTCAATGCGTTTCAGCAATACGCATCTGTCCTTACCCGGAAGAGCATAAAACAGCACCAGATGAACTTATATTAGTGATTGCTGAGAGTGATGAGGAAGATGGTGAAACATCAGTGCTCGTAGAGCTATTCTACGTCTTTTTTAAGTCAATTAGAATTTCCTAAGCGTCAATCTTCAGTTTTCGAAATAGTTCAAACATTCAATTATTAACAAATAGTTATACGGCTTAAAAGAAATACTATCTATATGTTCTTAATTAGGTAGTTATTGAACCTGACTCAACAGGAAAACATCAAAGAGTTACAACACAAGTTGAGATCTAAAGATATGAAAGCTATCACATTTAATAAAAGGAGAGGATCAACTTAAAAGAATTCTCTTTTTTTTTTTTATATGAAACAAATAATACTTTAACACCAATTTAGTGCTTAGTGCTACTTAAGGTTCTCTCAAAAATATTGCGAATTCGTTCAATCAATTTGAATCCAAATGTATTAGATTTATAATACATCAATTACGCAAAAAAAATAAAAATTTATAAGCTTACCACTGCTAAAACTACTCGTCTCACTTCGTTTTCGCCTTAGTCTAGCTACGTCTTCATCCTCCTTATAATAATCGGAAAATAATCCCGCGACTAATGACTTTTTGCGCCAATGGCGAGGTAATCGTTTCGATAGAACTCCTCTTGCTGTGGACGATGACCGTTTAGCGACTAGAAAAGAGGATTCGTCGCCGGAAGAGCATAAAAGCGCACCAGATGAACTCTTACTTATATTAGTGATTACTGAGAGTGATGAGGAAGATGGTGAAACATCGCGTGCTCGTAGAGCTATTCTACGACGTAGACTAAGCTCGTCCCATGAACCTGCTGTATCGCTTAACGTTTTCGACTATATTAAAAAAAGAAATTAATATTAATTAATTATTAAATCACTTTTCGATATATCTCAAAAACTATAAAAGATAGGAAAAAATCCAAAAACGGAATTTAGATCCAAAAACTATAAAAGATAAGCAAAATTAAAATATTGTAAATCGTTGTTTCATACTTTTCGACTGACCTCGGCGTAAGAAGCACGCCAGACTGTCCTATTAGAAAATTCCCAAAAGTCGGCAAGGCGGAGCTGTCCATGCCGGCCAGCATGCTGTACCAAAACATTCATTTTAATAATTATTTGTCCTTGTATTATGGTGAAATAAAATTTAATTGTTGACACTCTGAAACGCCTATCGTAAGGAACTTTGAAGTTACAAAGTGAAGTGATTTCTACGGAATTTAGATCGAATCCAAAATAAAACTACGAGTTTTCACAATTCTTTTTTGCAAACTTTTTATAATATAATGAATTATCTAATAGTAAAACATTGTTATTAGAAAGTGGCAGTTTACTAGATGCAGTATATGTAAAGTTTTCAAATTTTACTTTAAATGTCATAAAAAGTGCAAACTATGCAACATTTGATTTATAAAGATTAGACAGGGAAAAAACATACTTTTGAATTTTGGCAGGAAAGTAAAAGTACATATCCTCAATCATATAAAATAGCAATGGTGATTTTAGCAGCTCCAGCAACACAA
The DNA here is from genome assembly GCA_009867245.2 of Adranes taylori. Classification (NCBI taxonomy): domain Eukaryota; kingdom Metazoa; phylum Arthropoda; class Insecta; order Coleoptera; family Staphylinidae; genus Adranes; species Adranes taylori. The sequence continues at coordinate 934 of WYDF02089434.1, read as the reverse complement.
GTTAAGGCATTCTGTTCTCTAAAAGACATTCTCTGTTTTAAAATTTATTCTAAGAGACAATAGAGCTTAAATAAAAATACATTAGAAGACATTTAATAAATTAGAACCAAATAATCAAATTCAAATTCTTTATTAAAGGAAAACTCCATTTCAAAAGAAGAAGATAGCATGTGAATGCATATTCGATTATTTTTGTATAAAGATGTAAATATTCATCAGATAAAGTTAAATTTCATCAGTTAATGTATCAGTGTGTTCGTAAATTATTACTGCATATTAATATTTAGTTGTGTAGTTTGTTAATTTAAGGCAATTTTAGATAGTAAATTTTTCAGGTTATGTTTAAACATTAATTAAATTGTGAAGTACTAGTTAATTTTATCTCTTTGAAAACTGACTGGAAAACCTCATCTAAAATGTGGCGGATGCAATAAATCACTAGCCTCCAAGGATTATCAAATTCAATGCATTGGGAAGTGCTCTATAGGTTGCACAAAGATGTCTAAATCAGAAATAGCGAAAATGACTGGTACTAGTTCATTCATTTGCGTAAATTGTTGTAGATCGAATAGAAGGTCAATTGCTCCGTCTGTTGTAGAAAATACCTCTACTCAGGGAGATAATGCTAGTAAAGAAACCTCTTCGTATAGTTCATTGGCCTCATGCACGGTTTATGATGTTATGTCCAAATTGGAAATTATTAGTCTCTCATATATGATACGCAAATTTTCGATGATTACCTGCTTAAAAACAACTATTATAATTAATTTGTGGTTGTGGAGGCAACGCTATCTAAAAAAAATCCCCAATTTGTTAATTATGCGTATATACCGTCTAAGCATATGTATCAAGAGTAACAGTGGCTTTTCAAGTCCCATATGTGTGTTCTATTATGCAATTTATTGCTTTAAAATGCATGTTATCACCATAAAAA
>WYDF02089423.1:0-10926 GCA_009867245.2 Adranes taylori | reverse complement strand
ATATATAATAGTGCTTACGCCGTTTTACATATATATTATATATATATATATCTATATATAATATTTATATATATAGATATTATATTTTTGTTAAATGTATATATGGTAATTTAGTTTAATATGCATTATTATTTTAAATGAAGTTTAATACGATTACAATTTCAGAAAAACAAACTTTTATTAGTCAGATCAGTCAGATAAAAGAGTTTGTGGACTATTGTAGTCTTTCCTGCAGACCTTCTAGTCGGCAGTATTCTTCAAAGTGCATCTTGTGTATTCTTCGTTTACAGGTTTAGAATCTGTGTTCTTGTATGTTTGAAAGCGTGGTGGAATACACAAAAGCTTTGTAGTCTATCAGTAACCCCATATAAGTTGTGTATGTCTGATCTACAGTTTTAGGATATCAGTCTCTAAAATGTCCTTAAAATGAGAAAATCAGTTTAGCGAGTAGTGGCATATTAGAAAAAGTGGGGTTTCTGTCTGCAAATTTCGTATTGTAAACAAATAGAATCATTCCACACCTGGAGTCCTATATGGACGTAGTTTAGAAATTTCCTTTAATCACGTTGGGATGTTGAATAAAGATGGCTGGACTTTAAATAGGATTAAATGTGATGCTTCATATTTGAACTTAAATTGGTCAAAGTTCTCCGCAAGTTACGGTTTGACGTTTGAGCCGTATGATTGCATGCCCCATAATCGGTTGTATCAGCGTATAAAGCACGGTGGACATAAGGAGTAGTTGAAGGCCGGATATAATAACAATATACAACAGAAGGGCAAGGTCGGACCCATGGGGTAATCAAGTTGTAGATTGTCTAGAAAATGTGTTTGCTATTTTATTTTGCGTGATATGCTCCGATAAGTATGACTGCACAATCTTTAGCATGTAAGGGTAAAAGATGTTAATCTCATGGAGTTTCCGGATGAGCCTAACATGCCTGATATATTCAAAAGTGTTTTTAGGGTTAGGATTAGGAATGCATTTACGCTGGCGACTATACTGTTTTGTCACTTCAGTGGGACCACGGCTGCCCACAAGCATAACTTCAGTTAAATCGTAGTGATGTTGTTGACGTTGTTTGCACTTTCTCCTTGACGTATGTTCTTTCCGTTTCATTATTCTGGTGATACACTCTTCAACGAGGTCACAAGTCTCGTTGCTTTGAATCATGCACGTCACTATGGTTTTTAAATTGATTCATTCTTCTAGCTTCAACACGCATATATGCCTACGTCACCAATATGTGCATCGAAATAATAGATGGTCTGCTTTTTCTGTTCCCTTGTTAAAGTGAACGCACTGAGGACTTTCCGTTTTCTGAATTACTTGTAGCCAGTTGGAAAAATTGCCACGCCCGCTTAGTACTTGTGAATTGCGTTGGGTCCATTGGGCGTGTTTTCTGCTATTCCCTACCGAGACATCTGGTATTAATAGGTAAGTCCGCCGATCTTTAGAGCTTTTATCCCATTGTTTGCCAGTCCATGTACGGAGTTTCCTGCTGTCTCTTTTGTAAACTTCCTGTCTTCATGGTGTAACTACGTCTATGTTGGTGTGTCCGCCAGCACTTGGAGCGCAACTATATGAACAGTTCTATATGATGCCGTGATGGCTAGAATGCATAAGCGTTGCGTTCTATTTACCAGCTTTGTATGTACAGACTGTACAGATTTCTACCGTCCACACTGGAAAAGCATAGAGAATTGTCAATTCCGCAACACTATTGAGTAGCTTGCGCCCTGCTGGCTTAGGCTCCCCGATTTGATGCATTACTCGGGCCATTTGCATATCTACCTTAGAACCTTTCTCGATCATGGTTCGTGATATGGTGCAAAATATATACTTTTGTCCATGCGCACATTTATGAGTTTTATGACAGTTTTGTACAGTACCCACTGTTGCTCCATTATGACTTCTACGTTTGTCAGGTTTCTTCTTCCCGTTAGCATTTATGTTTTAGTTTTGCTTACGGAAATACGTACTTAATTTTCTGTAACCCATGTCTACACTTGTTGTACTGTTGCGGTCAGTTTTCTGCAATAAGCTTGCGTATCAACCGCAACACATCTTAAGGCCATACCATTGGCGAAATAAATTGCCTTAACTCCATTGAACAGTCGGAGCTCAATTAGTCTGTCAAACATAATGTTTCACAAAGTTGGTCTCAGCCAGGAGGCTTGTGGCACTTTGCTTGTTACACTTATTATTTTTTGACATCTTTTGACCTTTATCTGTCGGGCAGAATACTTTTCGATACGTCTTAGATACATTGACACTTCTTTGTTTTTAGCGTTAAGAGGACCATTGCCAACGATACACTGTTAAAGGCGTTCCTAATGTCTATAATAAGGAGCGCCCATAATTGGCGCCAGCTCCGTGTACCTGATATCGCTTCCATTGTAATTTCTTTTACCGCGATCTGTAGTGCATCATCATTTCAAAAACCCAAGCTCCCTATTCTTAGTCAGTTGCCTCTAGGTACATCTCTAACCTGTTAAATAGCAATCGTTAGTAGAGCCTTCCTGCCACAATTAGGAGACAAAGCGGTCTATATGCCGCCGGGCTGTCAGCTTCTGATCATTCCTTTGGAACTAACACAAGACTGCTTAATTTACATGTCGCGGGGAATTCGTCTTCTTGTAGGAGCTTGTTGAAAGCTGCAGCAAGCAATTGTGGTCTTCCAATTGCTACTATTTTAACAACCGTGCTTTCCACGCGCCATGATTGAGCGTGTCTTTGTCACTTCATTGATTGTGAAGAGCAGATTGTCCTGGTCTTCCCCTGTGTTTACAAGTATACTTTTTGAGATAAGGCCATGCTCTGAATATAACTTCCGACCCCGAAAGCTCCTCCTAACAGTTCTATACCCAATACCCCAAGGGTTCGTTTCTATCTGTTTTGATTCAAATGTATGGAATATATCTTGGAATACTGCAAAAGCGCCAAGGTCACTACCCAGTGTCAGTGGTATATTTGTTCGAAACTTTATAAAAGGGTTAATTCATTGCAAAGCGTAGTGCTCGAAAGCCGATTTAGTTTCCCTCAACAATTTTATTGATTTCTTGACAGTTTCGTTTGCGAAAGATGAAAATTCTCTCAAAAGTCTTTTGTAAGACATTGTGAAGTGTGATTGGTTGAAACATGCCTAAGGTTTTTCTGTGGTTTTGGAATCATTACGGTTTGACCTACTTCCAATTAACTGGAAATACAGGCCCCAAAAAGGCAACTAATCAACATAGTAGGAGTCTCACATTGAAGCCATTTGAAACAAAACGAATTTGCTCACGTTTGATGTAAGTCAATGTCTTGTTTGATAGAAGAGATTTATATGGAAAAACCAATGCAATCCTGCTGAACTGTAGGAAAAAATTACTCATGTCTAACAATGTCTGGCCTTTTAACAAATATTGGTAGCTTGAATTCCCATAATTTTTTTTTATTTAAATGAAATTCTAGTTAAAATTTTATATCAGTTTCCTCGTAGATTTGTATAAGCGACAAAATATTTCTGTTTAATGGCTTAAAATCTCATTGAAATTTATCTTATTGATATTAGTACGCTTGTAATTGTTTCCAAGAACATAAGAACAAAAAAAATACAAACGTAACATAAAACAACAAATACAGCGCAAACGACGTAGTTAGCGGAGCCTTAGCGAAATTGAAATTTATTCGCACAACGCGAATGGAATCACAACCATAACAAGAATTTGCCATTATCTTCCAAACTGAACAATAAGCAAACAGCTACAACGCGTTCATATGCTATAGGTTCCGAAGTGACAAATTCCTTTCTATTGTTTTCTTGTACATTTATACATTTCCTATATACCGAGCGTTTAATTAATAGTTTTCAAAACGATGGTATTTAATGTATTCAGCAAGCTCTTTAAAAGATGAAAATCGCTATTTTCACATTTTTTGTTTGACCTGTGCAAACTCGGTGACATTTTTAGGAATTAAATCAGTTAAAAAGCTGGCCTTGGAAAATTAATTCAATGTTGCTGTATTTCAAAATTAACAAAGTATCAGAAAAAATATTACCTTATCTTAACCAATGGTGTTACAGCACATCAAGAACTCGAGCCTCGTCCACACAGCCCCGTCATTCATCTCGCTCCGTAACTCCAGCGGTCTTCAACCTATGACGCATATCCTTTGCCAGTCCTCCTCAACGTCTTTTAGTCAGGGCTTTCTGGGCCTGATTACCAATAATAACTCTTACGATTGTTAAGTAAACACTTTCAAAGCCGCCGGACCATCTGGCACTTTCTGGAGAGGTCCCACCCAACAAATCAGTCAGCAACGTAGAATCTCAGTAGAGTTCATATATCTTGTCGTTCTTTCTAACATGCGAGACGAACCGATCGCACTTTGGAGCGAAGACACATCACAGGATTTTCCGCTCCCATATATTAAGAATATTCTCATCGTGTGCGGTCAGCACCCACGTTTTACTCTTTTTGCTACAGACCCTATGATAGTTCTATAAATCCTCTGCTTGCTTTGCCACCACAATAAGCGAGATTCTAGACTAAAGTAGGTTTTGTTTCCCGCTTTCGTGCTCTGTTTTATTTCAAATAGTTGTGGTTGTTTTAAGTAATAGCGGAGTCGAGATATTTTAAAGTAGGTATATTTTCAAATTGGTGATCCCAATGGTAGTGGAGTTACTGCTTGCAGCACAGTTCGGGATATTACCATATACTTTATCTTGCTCAAGTTGACCTGAAGCTCTACTTCTTTAGTCTCTTACTCCAGTTATTGGAAAGCTTCTATAAGTTCCCTCCCTCTTCTAGCGTCATCGGCAGAAGTCAGATAATGCACAGACGACAGAGCGGTTGAAAGCATTTCCTTTGGTTTTCACTTCAATCTTCCTTACAATACTCTCCCGAGTGAAGTGGAAGAGAATGCATGAGATCACCTTGCCAAAAGGCTTTTGCATTACCGAACACCCTGGACACTTCGTCAGCTACCGCAACGTGACAGCTTGAGTGCGATAGCGTCATTTTGAGAAGCCTTAAAATTGAGAAGCTATAAACTTTTGCCAGCAGAGCTATAAACTTTTGCCAGCAGAGCCAAAATGTCGTAGAAGAATAAGTTATTTGCACTGTCATGAAACTCATGAGTAATGAGTACGGTGGTATTAAATTCATAACATTTTGCAAAGATGCACTGTATTGTAAAAATTTGATAATAGTGGTTTCGGCTCGATTAAAGCCGTACTGGTAAGCACCCAAACTCTTTCTGAAAAAGGTTCAAGGCGTATGGTTAGAACTTTAGCTAGAATCTTATAGGTATTGCTGAGAAGGGAAATACCCCAGTAGTTAGTGCAATCCAGTTTCGTGACTAGTGTAGGAGACAGATGTGGGAAATATTATATTTGGCATTAGGTCCTGCTTCCGGAATCTACAGACTAGTGTATGTAACTGTCGGTGCACTTGTCTTACTTCTCTTTAATTTTTGCTACATTTTGCGTTACTCACATTACGTTTCTGACATTACCTCAATATTCGTCACCTTATTAACTTCCCTCTCCCATTTTCCATTCTGCACATATGTGGAGCAGTAGCTCTGGCCACCATGACAGCTTGGTAGTTTGTTCTTATACGATATTGCAGCGCGGTTTTTTTAGGTCATTTTTTCGACTTAGAGCTATTTGGCAGTCATCATTAAACCACGCTGCTCTTCTCGCCTTTCCTTTAAATCCTACGGTGGTTTCAGCAGCTACGTTTATTGCATTCTTCAATTCTTCAACGTCGACCATTGTACTTTGGTATTACTTTAATCTTAGTCTTGCCTTCGCAAATGCCCTTGTCCTGGAATAGACTTCCTTGGCTGTTTCATATATCTTTAGATCTATTAGTAGTTACATCTATTCTCAGTTCATCACTTCTTAGTCGACAAAGACGCGTCGCGACAAAGACGCGACAAAGATTAATTAGATTTTTAGTGACAAAAGCGGACGAAGACCATTTGCTTTATGTATTCTCTTGTAGGGAAAGTACGTACTTGGCAACGTCATTTGTTTGCTTGCAGTAAAATCAGCGAATTGTATTCCATTGTCATTTGGTAGTTTATGGAAGCTATGGCTCCCAAATATCGGCCTATAATACTCTTCTGTCCCTATTTTGGCGTTTAGATCTCATAGAATTAATTTCACGTCATGGGAAATTAATAAACCGTAGAGTATTTTCAGTTCGTCATGGAATGCGTCCGAGATTTCATCTTAGGCTTCTTCCGTAGGCGCATAGTCACAAATTACTGTTACGTTTCTAAAATCTCTGACAGCTTTTTTTTACAGGGTAGGGTATTTAGCTATCCTCTATCCTCGGGACAGGCTGGACGTTTTTCATTCTTGGGACTTAACCAATAGATTATTTTCCTCCTCCATGGTTTTAGAAGCATCACCCACCCTTTTCAGTGACATATTAATTACGTGGACCCCGCCTGATATCCGCAGGGCATGTAACGGTCTTGTTGTCAGCTGCCAGGGATTGACTGTTCCGTCTTGACCGACGTTGGAATAGTGCCACTTATCTTCATGCGCCTTTACAGCAGCTGGACAGTTGTCATCTAGTAACACTAATCAGTTTCCCTTAAGCAGTTCTACCACCCGAATCAAGTTGGATTAGGTTTTCTTTAATTATAGTTGGGCTTAAAAAATTATGAAGAATTATGCCTTGTTCTTGGATGGCGATATACGAAAAGATTAATTTAGTTTGTGATTTAATATCTATGAACCTGTAAATGTTTTAATAGAGTTACTTTAAAGCGTAATAACTTCATGATGACAATTAAATGAGTTAGTCCAATTTCAGATAGCTGTTCATGCCATGTGTAATCACAAACAGCTTAAACAAGTCAGGCTGGACTAGACATGTATTTCAAGTATTAGGGTAACTATCATCGGTACACTACAATACGCCCGGACGTTTAAAATAAATTTTCAAGTGACTTAAATATTAGGGCGTGGTGTAGTTCTAACCCGAAGACTTTGAATGACTACTAAAATGGAATACCGATTGCAGTTACAATAAGACTTGAAATACGTATCTGCTCCAGGCTAACTTTAAAGCTATTTGTGATTACATATATAATCAACAGGTATCTGAAATTGGACTAGCTTATCTAATAGTGATTTAATTTCTAATTTATCCGTGGCGATTTTGATCAGTTCTGATATCGGGTCGCTCCCCTGCAATTGAATGATTTTCACGGGTAGCGGACAGTGCAGAAGTAGAATACTGCTCGTGGAACAAAAACTGTGCAGCGGGTAATAAAATCATAAAGAACAATATAACAATGTAAGCATCTAGCTAACAACGGCACGTAGATGATACATTCCTAACTTGCCGTTCCCAAAAATTAGGGATTAATTTGGGTTCGGCTTGCGAATGCACGACGAAGCAGTTTTAATTAGAGATGGACTGCTTCTCCTAACCAGGAAAATGACCTGGAAAAGGTAGCCCATTGGAAGATGTTCACTTAAGCGGTAGCAAAGACATCAAAGACATTCGGTGAAAAGGACAGTTTAGTCAACATAGATGATCGATTAAAGTTGAACATTAAAGCATACACTAGGAGTGAGTATACCACGCAAACCGACGAAAGGAAATTACTATGCGCGGCTCACAAATCTATAATTCAGTATGCAGCCCAAACTGGACAGGCTCCAGTAGGCTCGACTGCATTTACAGTTGCGCTACAGCTAATAGCATGAAAGCTCCTCTATACCTGCTTGCTGAAAAAAAAGCAAAGATCAACAAGAATAAGGAAATGCTAGCCAAAAATAAAGCGGATATGCTAACAAGGTGGCAGAATCTTCCGAATGAGACAACGCAATTGGCATGGATCAGGCGGCTAAGACCGGGAATCCACCCATGGTACCTGAAGCAGTATGAGACTTTGCATTTCTGGCTCAGGCAAGCGTTGACGGGTCATGTAAGTTTTGCGGCTTATCTATGAAGTTTTGCGACATGTGACCACTGCGACAGCGAAAAAAAATGATGCAGAACACACAATTATATACTGCGAGGAGAAGGCTGATGCAAAAGTTGACATGCAAAAACAATTAGGAGAAGTTATAACAGCTGAGAGTTTGGCGACAACAATGTTGGAAAGCAAGCGGAAGCAGGACAATGTCGCCAGATGTAGTCGCCTTCCCATGCAATGGAAAGAAGAGGCCGAGAAAGTCCGGAACACCGAATAGGCGCATATGAGAATTGGAGAAATTGAACTCTGACAATGAACGTGAAATACAAATCGCTGGAAGGATGACCTGGCTAGCTAAGATACCCGTTGAAAGGCACTTTGAAGTCATACCAAAGTTTAATATCTAGAGGCCTGAACGGGATCCCGGGTAACCCGTCTACAAGCGCGGATGGCTTTTAGGGATGATGGATCTCTACTATCATTGACGCTAGATCACTGCTTGCTGGTTGATCGCGCAACGCTTAGGCGACACGCCAATCCTTCACAACGCCTACTGCAGGTTTCTCGACCCTTAAAACCCGAAACAAAAAAACTTCAACACGTGCAATCAAGGATTCTTTCGTAACTCGTAAACTGGTTGCTAGGACGCCTCGTAAGCAACCATGTGATGAGTTCTCGCATAATACAAATTAATATGGGCAACACTTCGATAAGGGAATACAAATCCTGGTTAATAGCACGAGATGATCCAAGCTTCAAAATCCTATAAAACTTTTTCATTAAGAATGGAGTCGGTCAATTAAAAACGATCTAGAGAAATTGCAGCCAGTGACTAAAAATCAATAGAAAACACGAACGACAACACAGTACGAATTGCCTAACTGATCTTAGGTTAATGAACGATACCCAAATAACAAGCGACAATGTGCAATTACAGTAGAAAATTCTTTCAGCGGTCAGTCGAACAAAAGGTGAATTTGGTCATCCGTTTCATAAAGGAAGCAAATAAATAAACCTTGAGTCTTGTTGGAATAATGCATTGGACTTTCAGGGATACCGAAGTGCTTATATATGTCTAAACTTTAGAAAAATATGCCTAAAATAGGAACGAAAAACAAAGCTCCAGTACCAGGAAGCACGAAATAGAAACAGAGCGTCCATAGAAGACACAGTACTCAGTTGAAAGAGAATAACGTACGTATGCAAAATGTTGCTACCTCAGCAAAAGCACAAATTCATTTGAATTACCTTGTAAGGGACGTCGTGGCTGGAACAAAATGAGTAAAGGTGGCGAGACAACAGGAACTCATACAGTTATATAAAGAGCAAGAAAGCGGGAAAATAAAGGAACGAGGAGGATAGACTATGAAGCAGTCATAATCAAATGTACTGAAAATGGAACATACTGGTTGACGAAATAATGGACGATTGTTTGGAAAAATGATGGATGGTGTAGGGATTGTGGGGGAAGTAGAAGAATTAATGAGGGATGTCGAGAGGTAAGGAAATGATTTTAAAACAAGACTCAGTGGGGTATAATAGGAGATACAGTAGTAGATACAAAGATATAAGTGTGGAAAATTAGTAAATGGAAGGAAAATTAGAGACAATTAGCAAGGTTTATGTGTGGAAGTGAGGGAAGAGGAAATAGGTACTGGATGAACGACAGTGATACACTATGTTGGATATGCAAAAAAAAGAGAGGAAATATAGGAATATTTGGTGAGCAGATGCTTTGAGTTGATGTAGGGTGAGAGTGAAGGGATATTGGGCGAGAATATGAGATTTAGTTTGGAGCATAAAGGCGGTGGTTTGAAGATAATGGGGAGGCTTGAATGGACAACAGAAAGGAAATGAGAATAACTAGATTGAAAATTAAAATGGCAGAAGAAAGATTCCTTTATCCTTACTAAATTATTAAGTTACTTTACTAAGATCGATGTTGGGTTTACGACGATTTATGTTTATTTTTATTTTCAATGTTATTTTGTTTTGAAAATTTTTTTGGGTTTCTTGTGTTTCGTTCATTTTTGTTTACGTTTTCGTCTTTGTGTTTTTGAAAAAAAAATGTCAAAATCATTTTTTCTTGGGGAAAATTATAAAATAGAGGCGTAGTATTCGGTCTGTACGGACGTATGTACGGATGTAAGTTCCAAAATAATTCCTACCCTATTGGACCGATTTGGATGAAATTTGGTAGACAGGTGTAAATTATAAATCCGCAGAAAAGATTTTTCATTTCTTAATAAATTTAATATGGCGGAAAAGCTCCATTTATTTCGCCAAATTCTCTCAAAAATGTAGTGTTCAATCTAGGAGGCTAAAATTTTGCATACGCATAGTACGTTGTGTTCTACATCGAACAAAAGAGATGTCGCACGTTGCTAAGTCTTACAGAACGCGGATTTGCGGCGTTCATCAGTTTTTCACACTTTTCGATACTATAAAAATAGGACGTCCGAATAAACTATATTGTATAAGCTACGAAAAGCCCTTTCGATTTTATTTGAAACATTTTTTTCCAAAATCACAATTTAGCATATATAGAGGATATTCTTTTTCAGCGGCCATTTGCACAGAAACTAGACATGTAATTTTGATAAAAAAATTTGTAATCTAAGTTCCTTTATTACCCAAGGGACATGCGAAATGTAAAATAAATCGCACGCGTAGTAATGTGACCTTGAAAAAAGTGTACAACGCTAAATCTCTCAGTTGCTATGAAAGTTGGAAAAACGAAACTTGGGGAAATTATGTAAGACCAGGCGACCTCAATTTTGCCTCGGCGAACTGGTGAATATATTAAACCAGTTTTGAGCAATAAAACAAAATTTCAAATACTTTTTAGTACAACCTGTATATTTTCTTATATTTTGGTAGCCATTAATATTCGCTTTACAATGATATCTATTTTATGGGTTATAGTTCCGAAGATATGACATTTAAAACCTTTACGATTTGTCGACATGGCAACCAATATTCAACATACATAT
>WYDF02089412.1:0-10926 GCA_009867245.2 Adranes taylori | reverse complement strand
AGTATTATACACAATGAGCGCGTAGCGTTGCATTAAGAACTAACGCTACTGAATGCCAGTGACTACAACTAGTTACATCAATAACATGCACTCTTAGTTTAAACGGTGAGACAAGGTAGGTACAATAGGCGCGTAGAGTTGAATTAAGAACTAACGCTACTAAATGCCAAACGAATGCCATGTGTATCTCTAGCTGCTTGCCATAGAACGTGTGAAAGTCGTCACACTCACGTTGTGGCCCGCTACGGGTATTCATACAAAAGAGTGTGAACAAAAAGTGTTAGTTACAAATAAAATATAATAAAATCTCAAACAGTTGGTCAACACTGATAAAATATGAAGAACGTTCATTGCTCTCTAATTTTCCAAACTAGTGGTATGATAATATTATTACAGCATTGTTCCAATCATTAGGAATGTTTGCCTAGTATGAATAAGTTGGGTAAAGTTTCGCTACTACGTTCTAGAAACTTTTCCTCGTGCCACGCGCTTGCATAAATAAACTGTTAGTATAATCTTTGTTCATCAATAGGTATTGTAATCCCAGATTATAACTGATTTGCTCTAGTTACAGTCAACAGAGTTGTATTGAATATAACATCTATTTAAATGTGTGTACTTTTGTTGTTACAAATCCATTCTGAAATATATTTCTACATTTTCTGGGCTACGTGGAATGTTCAAAAGATGAATGCAAAAAATTTATAAGCATTAAACACATAACTAAAGAGACGAAAAACGATAATAAACAAAACATCATACAGATTTAGATACATGAAACATACAAGCTGTGCATGTGAAAAATATTATCATTAAAAATAATTAATGTACCACATGTAGCATTTCTTTCCATCTCTATCTATCTTTCTTGTCTCATTAGCATTACATTTTATTCCGTGCATATAATCCGTACGAACTTTCATTTAACTAAAAGAGTTAAAATTAAAAAACAAAATTAAAATAAGCAAAAAGAATCAAAGGCGAATAAAAGCTGTTAACAGTTTTAAAATGCAAAGTTGGTAGCACTGTTGAAAGCATCCTACACGCTGCAATATAAAATAAAATTATCTCGACGCGGTAATTCTAGTAATTTTAAAATTCAGTTCCGGTCTTATTCTGTCTTTATCTCCTTTCTTTTATCCATTTTTATTTAGCTTTTTAATTTCTAACTGCACTAGAAAAGTTGCAGCTAGTAGAAAAAACTTTAAATCCTTTTAATTATTAATATAGTGTTTGAAGTAACTTATATAGTTTTATTCATTATTATATAAATTGAAAATTTTAGAGCCGATTTTTTTTATTTTAATTGATTTTTACGAGTAAATTATGTTCAGAAAACTAAAACTCAATATTTTATATTATTAATAACAAATTATTGCTTTGAGTCTTATAAGAATCAGTATGCTGAAACAAACTAATATATGGGTACTCATCCTAGTCTGCAGAAATATTTTTATTTCTGAATTTCAAATTAAAATTTAATTTAAGATACCAAAAAATTCTTATTTTGATTAAAACAAAGAGCGGTTTTAAATTTTTAGCAATTGACAGCCGTTTGCGATTTGTAAAATGGACCTTTACACCTCAAGCCGGTGTTGTTTCATAAGAGAAAATGATTCTCTTTGTCAAGTCTCACACCTTAAGGTGGTTATAACCTGCCTCCTTGGGAGACAAGAAGTTATCCTAGCTGAAGATGTTATGCCGATGTTATGAAGATGAAGATGTTATGCCAGATCCACGAAGACATGCAATCAATCTTGCTTAAGCGCTTACTTGGAAGGAGGCGTCCGTTCTTGACTTCGATGGGCGCCAGAGACTTTTACCTAAATCTAGGATAAAAAATAGGGTGGGGAGTGCAAATAAATAATTAACTACACTTAATTAACAAATAATTAACTACAGTTAACAATAACAAAACCACTATTTTATTTATAATATATAAAAATTTAAGAAATATTTGCAAAGATATTGTAGTAGTATAAGATAATACGAGGATGCTGTCAAAATTTCGGGATGTGGCAACACTTAAGCAATTATTAACCTATAAAGCGTCATGAAGTTTGATCTGCCAGTTTTCTAACAAAAGTGACAGATTGTAAATATATCAAACCGTTTCGTTACTGCAAATTTTCAATATTATTTAGAATTCAATAAAAATGGATTTAAATAGAGAACATTTTCGAGTAATGATTTTATTTTAATTTCGTTTAAAAAAAAGTGAAAAGGAGTGCATCGAAGATTTGAATATTGCCTTTGGTGAACAGGTACCTTCAAGGACAACTGTCTTTCGATGGTACCAACAGTTTAAATTTGGGCGCAGTTATATTAGTGATGAATTTTATGAAGATCGACCAATGACATCGAAAACTGCTGACAACATTGAAGCTATACGAAATATAATAATGTCATATCTTCATGTTATGTATAGAGAAATTGACTCAAACTTAGGCTTAGGTATGAAATAAATTAATGAAATTTTACATCATCACTTAGGTGTTAAAAAAATATGTTCCCGTTGAATAGTTTAGTTTAGAAGCATAGTTTAACTGAAGCTCAGAAAGAGGCTCGTGTGAACTGATGTAAAGAAATGCTTAAACGATTCTACTCAGATAGATCAAATTGGATCTACGACATTGGTGACGAAAGTTGGATCTATGCTTATGAACCAGAAACGAAACAGCAGTCAACTGTTGGGTGTTTGAAGATGAAATCAAACCCACAAAAGTCACTCGCTGCCGCAGTGTTTCTAAGAAAATGGTAGCTTGTTTTGTCTCAAAAACTAGGCGTGTCGCTATTATTCCACATGAAGATCGTAGAACTATTAATGTAGAATGGTATACATACATTTGTTTAGCACAAGTTATCACTGAATTGCGAAAAACAAACAGGACGCGACGCATCATTCTGCACCATGACAATGCTAGTTCCCATATTGCGCAACAAGCAGTAAACTATTTGAACAGTCAAAAGGTAGAATTGTTGTGTCATCCTCCCTATAGTCCTTATTTAAGTCCTAACGGCTTCTTTATTTTCCCAAAAATAAAAAATCGACTACGTGGCAAACGATTTTCATCTCCAGAAGATGTAGTAGAAGCGTTTCAATAAGATTTCAAGAGTACCATCTTCTGAGTGGAAAAAATGCTTTGATGATTGGTTTATTCTCATGAAAAAATGTATAGAGTGTAAAGGGAATTATTTTAAAAAGCAATAAAGTATTATTTTATTTCTAGATGTTTTTGTTTTCTTCTATCCCGAAATTTTAACAGTAGCCCTCTATCACATTGATTTAAACAGACACAAGTTGAAAGTTTTTTTTAATAATATATAACCAATTTAATGAGTGCTTGTAATGATATTGATGTAGTATAAGATAATATCACAATAATTAAAGCAGACACAAGTAGAAAGTTTCTTTCATTATCATTAACTGTACTTTAAATTATTTAATTAGGTATCCCACTGGAGGATTAAATGCAACCATCGCCCCATAAGTAACTCTAGGTGATTACTAAATAGTTCTTAATGATCTCTGTACAAGCAACGCGCCTTGACCTAAATTTACAAGCCTCACTCACTAATCTAACTTTCCGCTTCACGCCATCTACGGATATGGTAAATAAATTATAAGTATTAAAAATGTCATCAGTTCACAAACACATTAAGATGGTGGTAGCAACACTCAACATAAATAAACCGGTGAAACATTCCAGGGGCTTTACAAACTTTGACTCTCTCTGCCGTCAAGTCTCCATAACACAGGGTTAAAATTACTTAAATTTTAAACGGGCA
Source organism: Adranes taylori (assembly GCA_009867245.2). Classification (NCBI taxonomy): domain Eukaryota; kingdom Metazoa; phylum Arthropoda; class Insecta; order Coleoptera; family Staphylinidae; genus Adranes; species Adranes taylori. The sequence goes on along the minus strand of WYDF02089412.1, from coordinate 7,137 downwards.
ACTACTAAGCAAATTAACGGTAACCTATTAACATTTATAAATCTGTTTTTTCTTACTCGCACAAAAACACGGTCTGTAGTGCTTACCACCCCTTATATCATCTTCAGATCCTCTATTATAACAACCCCCCCCCCTCTGTATTACCTTACAAAATTAATAACCCCTAGAACAAATCACCCAAAAAAACACCTCTTCTATTATTTCACCACGCCATGCGTGGTAAAGAAAATAATAATTACTAAAATGACTCTAAGCTAGTTAAATGATGATACGTAAAATCCTATGACATCAAAATAATAAAGGCTTAATGCCCCAAAAACTAAATATAAAATTATACGGTCTTCCACGATGTTCCAACGCGGAACGCGACGGCTGGCTGATGAACGATTCCACAGGTATTGCAATTCGTGAATTGATGAACCTTCAACAGCTGCCTAAGTCTTCGCCAATGTTGGCATGTGAACTTCAGATGTACGTGGTGGTAAATTGCTGGGCCCATAGATGGCTACTTGACACCAATTACCACGTGAACATCTATTTCCAAAAATCAATCCAAAATCCAATTCAGCATCCTACGATGACCCTACAGAACGATTAACTGCCGCTGCAAACCGACCGCAGACGAGGAAGTAAGGACTATGCCCTAAAGTAATTGCCTATAAAAGTCAAAACCACACTCTATCCGCCATTTTACAACGAAAATATTCACTAATTTACGCAATCTGGGCTTTCAGCAACCACTAAAGCTTAGTGGCTTAATTTAAATCCATATCCTATAACCCAATTTTAACTATCCATTGTTACTGCATACTAAAGACATTATGCTCTTGGCAAAAATGAATCATTCAAAAAATTTGCATATTCTTCCGCAGAGGAGAGTGAAACAAGGAGACAATCCATATCCAGCCTCCCAAGTGGTTAAGCAAGACGAATCCCCAGCTGTTTCCCCTCAATCGCGATATCGAAACTTACGTCAGCTAACAACCAACCAGCCAATTCCATTTGCCCAGCAAAATTGCTCAACTTTGCTATAACCTCTTACTCCTTACAAAAGGAAAAATCGATACAGTTCTACAATGGTGCCAATTCAGAATCTCATTTATTCCCAGCTATGAACACCAATATTTCAGTATCGCCGCATACCCGAATAAATACACCGTTCATACGCAGCGACATCTACCCGATGTCGCTGCTCAACACAATTCCTGATATATCGGAATATTGTCTATAATACACCAGAATAGGCTATCCTCGTGGCAGATGTACCATATCCTCTCAATAGAGTCACTAAAATGAACAAACTATTCGCCTTAAATAAATAGCAAAAATTGTTCTACGTTAAAGCGATCACAACGCCCTACGCGACATCTGCCTTAACATACCTAATTCGACTAACGAGTGGACACCCTACCTTACAACTCACTGATTTGCTGACTAGTGACCGTGTATCTGTTGATCTCTTCAAGCACTCTTCTGTCTTCCTCACTCTTCAAGCAGAATTTAACCGATTATTTATCAAGAAACGAAACAATTTGAGATGAAATAAATACTAAATTCTAAATACAATACTAAACCTTCTGCAGCGACATAACATTGGTCCCGAAGATTTCAAATAAGTTAAATCATTAATTTAGTCATCATCTTGCGAATAATAACAATGTTTTAGGTTACAAAATCTACTTTAAAATCCACTTAACGTAGCCGGAATAAAGGCATTTTCAACATAAACTGCGACTACGGGATATCCACAAGACCAGGAAAATAGCAAATTGTTCTCAGAAGCAAAGAACTTGCTGAAAACCAATTCTAAAAATGAGTTCCACAAGAGACAATTTCAAAAAACAAACACCAAAACAAATCCACTTTTAGGAAGGAAATTATTCCCTAACATCAGGTAACTAATAATGTTTAATAATTTAGATGTAATTAAGTGCATTTCCAAACCCAGGGGCTCATAAAATCGTCTAAAATTCGGTCTGAAAGTTTTAAAATTCAACCGCAAGTTTTACAAAAAAACTCAGCGGTTACAGGGATGGAGCTTGTGTTGGATTTTTCCGTTTAGCCTCAATGTTGTTTTATAAATCCGAAAGTCTTCCCCAATTTAGTGGGACGGATACTCCAATTGAACATAGTGTTGCAGCTAGTTCAATTCTAAAATCTAGTAGCGACATTGTTTTATTTTCTTCATTGCACCTTCGGTAAAGGAGCCAAGCGTTTCTAAATGTTACATCCAAGAGCTGATAAACTATCTATGAAGTTAAGCCCGCCCTAATGAATGTTGTGTTGGTTAACAATAGTTGGGCAGGGTATCTGAACGCTTTCCTTTTTCTCAGTTCCATTATAATCTGTAATATATTCCCCTGATTTGCCTCTCTCCACTTTTTTCAGCTCCTGAACTACTGGTACTTTACATGCTGGTATACGAGATCTTCTGGCTGGGGAGTAACTTGTAAAAGCTGTTGAAATATAATGTATGGAAACAATTTCTAGGTATATCACGTACTATACGAACAACTACATTACTCCAGCAGCCATGTCAAGTTCATTAGGAGGTATTTTCGCTGGAACACACTTGAAACACATTTTTTGAATCTAGTTACTTTTATTAAAATTCAAATCGGGAATTCCCTCGCCGCTACATTGTATTGTTTTCGATAAAAGGGCATTACGTATACCACAAAACATACGTCTTGCTGACCCAAATTCCAGTCTAATAGATTTGCTAATTGGAGCAAACCTAATCTGGAGAACTATATGCATAGGTAAAATTTCGTTCGACAATCGGTTGCCCATTCTACAAAGAAAAAACCTTGTTTGGATGGACTATCCACGGAACGCTTTAATATGCACAAAGGACAAATACAACGCATTGGAATGTTACAACTCGTGATCTACACAATCAACTCTCTAATATTGCATTAAAAGATTCTACTGATAAATTGGGACAAGACAATTGGTTGTGAATAGATTGTATTCACTCGAGCGCAAGCTAGCCAAAAACTCAACGATGAAGCATATGTGTACTCAACGATGAAACAAAATTTCTACAGGAATATGATTAACTGGATCACATGATCGCAGTAGAAGGAAACAGAGGTTGTTTACAACTCAATTATTTATCTCAATGAAAATAGTTTGAGAACAAACTTGCGCGTGGTATTTGATGCAACAACTCCAACTTCTACAAGGGTCTCGTTTATGATTTGCTACATGTGGGTCCCAGAATACAGGACGATTCATTATCATTAATCTCAGAGTTCTAGATTTCATAACTAATTTGGCGAGTATAGTTTGGAGTATAGGCGAGTATAGTAACAGCGTATAGTTTGGAGAGTAGATCCGAAAGCAGAAATCAAAAGAGTATCGTCTAAACACTGTAACCTACAGGAGAACGGCAGCATCATTCTTAGAAATTGTTTTTTATTTAGCAAATGGGCCAGCAACAACCGAGATATTATTAAAGGAGGCATAGTTTCCGTCTTGTTTTGAGACGATAATCCGCAAACAAAGACGCTGAGTTTATTATGGAATCATAAGTCAGAAGAATAAGGTTGCAAATATTAATTAAACAACTATCACAAAGAGAATCATACTCCCGTCAATATAAAAAATTTTAGATCCGCGAAGCGTGCTTGGTCCTGCAACAATCGTAGCAAAACTGCTTCTACAACTTTTATGGCTTAGTGGAGTAGATTGGAATGAAACACTTTCTTTTAAAATCCATAATAAATGGAGACAATTTAGAGAACAGCTCTAAGACATAAGAAAATGGAATTACCCCACCAAATGACCTATAAAAGGCAAGTGAGCGAAGTTATGGCGCTTGTTCATATATACGAACAGACAACGACATTCAAGTAAATTTGTTATATGGAAAGATAAGAGTAGCTCCTATAAAAACAATAAGCTTGCCTCGCCTTAAATTAAGCCAACACTGCTTCTTGCAAAGTTGAAGTCTTGGATTGAGAAACAATTCGATCAAATTATATTATGATGTGACTCGATCATAGTACTTGCATGGATAAAAACATCGCCGAGATGATTTTTGGGCAACCACATCGCCAAAATAGATGCAAATAGAACACACATAGATGAGCTTTATAGAAACATCTAAAATCTAAATGAAATCCAGGTGACATCTTATCACGGGGAGCGCTTCCTAAAGACTTGATACAATCAACACTCTGGTGTTATGGGCCACAATTTCTTAGAGACATAAATAAGATGCATTCCTGTTTTGTACCATATATAAAAAAGCGAACCATATTGGACGTACCAGCGATGCGACAAAAGACTACAGTAGTTATCTCTAAAAAAGAGACTGATCTCTCACTCTACTCACCCCAACGACAACCATAATACGATTAAAGAGAAATTATTGATTTCGTGGAAACTGGAAACGGTGTTAAAAGGTATTGACGTCATGAATATAATAGCGGAGAATTTTGAGAAACATAGTGTCACGTATTTTTTAGGGTGGAGGGTTGTTCTCTCCGACATGACATGGGCGAGAGGGGACTTTTTATAAGGGTTAGAAGGGTTAGCAACAATTATAGGTACCTGAACTCCTTCGTTATTCTATAAGATAGCAGATTAGTTTAGCTATTTCTAGCAAAGATATTAATTGAATAATTGATTCGGAAAGATCTAATCTTAATCCCCAGTTAGCCCACTTAATTTATAATAAAACACTGGGCCCGATCAGCGCTAATTTGGACGTGCCGTTTAGATTTAATTGTGCCTTTCGTAGCTTTGTAATTACTGGTAACGTAAATCCTTAACGATAGTCATAAGCCTTAATAATTCAGGCAGCAGAAATGAAACACTTATTAAAATTAATTAAATTGTATTGGACGTTAAAAATGTTTACATGCAATCCAGTGTCTTGCTCATTCATTCCCAAACGTAAAATAAAGTAATGAACGATTTGCAATTAATAAAATAAATCAACATTTGAATAAAAGTGACTTTATGATTTGTTCAGTTACTTCAAAGAAATGTTAAACTAGGTACTTACAGATTTTGGCGCTGTACACAAACTATTTATTTATTAGTTTAGTAATGCACCATTTTTTCGCACCAATTATTTATTTGTATTTGTTTTAGCTTCATCAACCTGGATCAAACTTATACTCAAGTTCATTTATCTGAATTATTCCCAAAAATATTAATGCTAAGTACCGCGCTACATTAGATGAATGCATAATAAAATACTTAATAAATTTATGATCACACTGTAGACATGACTTTATTTTTTATTTAACTATTAATCTAATATTATTTTATTCTGGATTATTATTTCGCTACTTAGTTGGACATTACGACGTTCTGCGGATGCCCAAAATTACTATTTCTCTACTAGAACTTGGCATCATTTTTATACATACTGATCCCCTTCCACATACCGATATGTATATTTTTCGTCATGATTAATTTGTACATAATTAACACATTCTAGAATCTTCGCTATTCCTCTGTTCTGATAAGATACATGCAATTTATTCCACTTAAGTGTCTATACTACTGCCACGTTAATTACCTTTTACCGTAATTGAGGTCAATCAAATTAGATGTGGTTAACCCCACACAGCGTCCATTCATTTATTATCAATCAATTACCAGTTAAATTAATTTGGTCACTTATTAATTTAACTGACATAGTGCACTTAGCTTATTGTTATTACACAGCCCTTGACTTTCTTTAAGCTCCACCTCCTAAATATTCATTTCTTCCGTTAATTTGAACGCTAAACATGCAATACTTATGTTGGTCGGGTGCAATACTTATGGGGGCACTTTAGTTGGTCAGAATTTAGTCTATTTCTATACTGTAATTCTGAACAAATTAAGATGCTTTTAAAATGCAATCACGCTATATTTGGTAACTAGAATATGTCCTGAATTTCTTGTCTATGGTCTAGGAGTCCTGAATTTTTTGTATATTTTATTAGTATTGCATGTTCAATCTTTCTAATCTCAAACTTAACAGGAACGTGGACAAATCTCCATGTTACAAAAGCATTATGTGGGAAAAGCTTGCTGGATTTTGTACTGGATCGCCCTCCGGTCCAGCAGCATTAATAAAACAGAAGAATCCTTCAGCAATAAAATTCATTGTATCATACAACGTCAGGCATTAGCTGCCACGAGTCTTTCTAAAGGCCTGGTTAGTGAAATGGCCAGAGAGAAAAACTTTCGACTTTAAAAAAAACTGTGCACAAAAATGGACTCCGATTATGAGACTAGTTTTCCACACTGATGTTCGATGGCAATTGAAGTTTAATATGTTAGGAAGGTGATTTGAAATGAAAAAAGAGGTTGAGCTATTTCTAGCCACTAGAAAAAATATAGATTTACTACAGTAGCATTCTGATTCGCAAAGTCGAAACTGGTTGCAAGGTTCTGGAAACATAAACGTAGCCGGTGTAGGAAATATTTTTATGTTTGAAGCCAAACTTTGTGTCTTGATTTGCAAACTTCAACCATGGGTAGGTAAAGCTGGTGAAAACAATTTTTTGCGTTTGTAATATTAAAAGCACTGATCGGTGGTAATAAAGATCACATGATCATCGCGGATATACAAGACGACGTAAGAAGTTATTTTCAAACGTTGGTCGATGAATTCCACCGTTACTTCTCGGAATATAACCAGACCGAATTAAAAGATATCCAAAAGCTGATTCGAAATCCTTCTAGTATTGATGTTGAATACTAAATCCAGGAAGAGCTGATTGAATTATAAAATGCTAGACACTCTAAGGATGCGTTTGAATCAGTTTCTCTTGAAGAGTTCTGGCGTAAAAACACAATTTCATATTCTAGAGTTCGAGGATGCGCCTTACGATATCTTAGGTTCTTCTCCACAATTTATCTATGTGAACAATGGTTTTCGGCTTTGATTATAATTAAAAGCAAGACCAGAAATCAATTGAAATCAACTGTTGATATTCGTGTGGGTTTGAGCAACAAACAGCATTAACCCTAAAATTGCCCAACTAGTAAAAAGGATAATAAGCTGAAAACTCAGATTAATTTTCAATTAAAGCTTCTCTATTATAAAAATGGCACGACATGGTCAATATAGCCAACCCAAACGTCAACCTCGCCTGCTCGAGTGATGACTATGTCATCCGGTGC